>JAUELD010106645.1:0-17602 GCA_031471615.1 Aglantha digitale | reverse complement strand
TATAGGTGGATATCAATATAGATAACAGCTCGTACTTTATTCTAGATCATCTCAACTGTAATCTTAAATATCATTCCTGATAAAAAGCATCTTCTTAATATGAATGGCAATCAAGCAAAAATTCATGACCAGGTTTAGTAATTATTATTTTTTTCTATTTTAATATCTATAACTTTTGACTGTATATAGAGAAGGTATAAGTGTTTTTAATGCACTACTAATGACTGCTATTTAGACGAAAATCTTTGAAAACACACTTCACTTATCCCCCTCCTGTATTTAGTAAGTGCCTGTATCAAATATGTAGAAAATAGAGTCTTAGCAAGATCCCATCTTATAACATGTTCTTTATAACATGGTCTCTCTCTTTACCAAAAACATTTCAAAGTTCAGAAAATTTATAATTTTAGATAATTGGTCTACTACTGTTTTAGTAACATTATTAGTAATATCTAGTAACAATAGATTTTGCATTTATAATTGTGTTCCAAATACTTGATACTTGATGATAACACTTGAAAATAATATACATGCTCAAGTGATGAATCCTTTTTTTTATCATTGTCACTTGAAACAGCTTTTCTAGAATTTTTTTTCACATTTTCTGTTTTAGAGTTGGCCACATAAAACAAAGGACAGGACATTGTCTATTAACGATCCATTACTGACTGAAGCTCAGGTGAGTTTGTTTTTGTTATATGAGTGTTTCGATTGGTTTTTGTTTTACCAAAGTTAGTTAAACTACTTTTTATACAATGAACACGTAAGTGGATAATTGTCCAATAACAACATTTTTGCAACTATCATATCTCATGATTTTGATGTATGCATTAAGTTAATCATTTTCTAAAATCTCTAATTTTCTATTTCCAATTTATTTTAAAAATGAATTAAAAGGTCCGTTTTTGACCCAAATCATTGATCACTTGAGAACCGAGTAATTTTTCTTCTTTTATTTGTACAATGTGATATAAAATAATTTTATCTGATATTGAAATTTATTGTTTCTGTGGAGTCACAAGAATTGTCCCACTAAAACATAATAAGCATCTATTTTTATGTTAGTTAAGTTTTATATATAAAGTATTAAATAATTGTTATATATTTTTCTTGTTTTGCCAGGTTATAGTACGAGAAGGTCAACTGTTAACCGGTATTCTTGATAAAACACAATATGGTGCTGCTTCATTTGGATTAGTTCATGCTATGTATGAGGTATGTTTTCTTAAACAATAAGAGACAAAATTATTATTTTTTTCAGAAATTATGATATTTACCCAGATTTTATTTCAAAAGTTAATCTGAAAATAAAATCTTTCTAGAAAATCATTTTATTATTACTTTTTGAAAACAATTGTTAAAGAAATCATAAAAATTGTTTTTTTTGTAAATATGGCTCAAAAAGATTATCAATTGTTGTAATATATATAGAACAATCAAACTTGATTTGATTCCAAATAATGTTTTTCCAGAGATTTTTGTTTGTTAAAAGAACATATTTATAATATATATAGTAATATATGATACTTCTTATTGTTTCTCCAATGATTCCAAAAAAAATATGTAGTTCATTTTTTTTAGTTATATGGAGGGGCAATATCTGGTTTGTTGTTGTCCGTGTTCGGTAGATTATTCACAACATTTCTGCAACACACTGGTTTTACGTTAGGTGTCGAAGATATCCTAGTGCTTCCTAAAGCTGAAGAGAAAAGAGTGAAGATAATGGAGGAGAGTCGATTGTGTGGTGATGAGTCTGCTCTTGAAGCTTTGAATATGACGGATACAGATAAGTAAGATCTTGTAACAAGTTTCAGTTAGAGTTAGTGATATTCCTATAAATTTAGGGCTTTGAAATCTGGAAACCTAATTAACTTGAAATTAAACAGCTTGTTTAATGTTTTATTTGATTTTTTGTAAAATATTTTCAATAAATATTTTCTAGAATTATAGTAAAATCATCAAAACTTGCTAAAACAATGGTAGTCTCTAAGTTTTCTTTCGCAAATTGTTGCTACGTACATGATTTATATGATAATAGAATCTAAAAGAATTTTATAGTTCTTTTGTTTTATTTTAGAGACAATTTACATGAAAGGCTTCAAGGGGCTCATCTTTTAAATCAAGGTTTCGAATTAAAATTGTTAGATGTAGCAATGAAATCCAGAACAGATGCTATAAACAATAAGATCAATAGGTATAGTACAAAAAAAATCTATTCAACAAGTATTTTATAAATAATCTTTTTTCAAGTGACACATCTTTTAGTACTATTGTGTAATTTTTTTACTTCATATCATTACATATTTACTCAACATGATTATTGGACTTCCGGGAAATAACTGTTTTTGTTCCTATTGCTTCAGGTTTGTTTGTTCTACTGATACCAACTTTTCTACGAACTGGCACATTATTCTTTTCTAATATTTATGCATTCATAGGGGGGGAAAGAGTGACATATTCTGATTGTTCTCAAAAATTCTTATTTTCACAAAATTGAGGTACACGGGATACACTTCCCTGTAAATAAAGAACCTTTCATAATATTGTTCTAATTTTTTATGCATAGCTGTGTAATTATAAGTTGACCTTGAAGTTTAATTATACAAAAAGTTATGTTTGTACTCAACTGCGTTCAAAAGGTGAAAATTTATCACCTCACTCTTTTAAACTGTTCATTAGTTTTCAATAATTTTTTGTGTGGGAATAATGGGTACTAAAGAAAAATTTATCAAAAAATGTTTTTTTTGTTATTTGGTCACAGATCTGAAAATTCTTGTTTGCTGATAATTAGGGTCAAGTATTCTATATTATCCATCAAAGCACATTTTGTTAGTTTTTTCTGCTGTCTGATATGAAGTTTAAGGATCAGCCGTGTAGAAAAGTTACATGGCCAGATATATTAAAAAAAATTGATCCCATGGAAATGGGGTCAAAAGTTGTCATTTTTAATTTTTTTTGATTTTTCCAAAATGTAAATGAAAAATATATATGCTACAAAGTCGCATAAATCTGAAATTCTTATTCGCTGGTAATATGAATCAAAAGGTCAAAAATGTTACATATCCAAAGATCGTAAATGGTAGTAACAAAAGAATTCTAAGAAATAACTTTGTACGGTCAAATAAAAAAAATTGTAATTATATCTAGGTTTTTTCATTTTGCTCTTGAAACAGATTCGCCCTTTTTGTATCTTATTCATGAACATTGTAAACTAATTACTAGGAGTCCATCAGTCAATTTTTCTTGTTAGTTTTGTGCGTACAAATGTAGTTTTAAATTCATTAAACTTGTAACAATATATAAAAATTTTACTTAAGATTTTAAAGTATTTATTTGCCATCAAGATTTAAGTTTTAAACTGTTTGGTTTCATTTTATTATTCTATATCTTTCGTTGTTGTTTCAAAACCTGTGTAGTGCATGCATGAAAGGCCTCCTGAAGAAGTTCCCACACAATGCTTTACAGCTGATGGTCACATCTGGTGCAAAAGGTTCCTCTGTCAATTGCATGCAAATATCATGTCTGCTTGGTCAAATTGAGTTAGAAGGTAGAAGACCTCCGCTAACCACGTCAGGCAGATCATTGCCATCCTTTTTACCTTATGATACAAGTCCAAGATCAGGTGGTTTTGTAGATGGAAGGTTTTTGACAGGCATTAGACCTCAAGAATATTTCTTTCATTGTATGGCAGGAAGAGAGGTTTGTCGACTAAATATGTTAAAAAAAATATATATATTCACCTAATGGTAAAATTTTGAAAATAACTTTAATAAATACCTTTGATGAAATTGTGTTCTATAAAAAAGAAAAATGTTTAGAAAATCTATGTCTGTATTAACATTTATTTGGTTGCTACAGCTTTTTGATGCTATAAATTTCATTTACAGCTTTTTAACTGGCTTAACAGGCATTGCAATGGAATATTTTTGGTTTTGCTACTTTGTATGGATAGTTATAGAAATAAATAAATAATATTATTTGTATAAATAAATATCTGTGTGTGTAGACTTTCTCTGGTGATGCTTTTTGAATATGCATGAAACTTAAATATTGGAATGTTAGATTATTATTATTATACATGTTAACATAATATATCCATTTTCGTTCTTTTGTTTAGTTTTTGTATTTGACCTTTCAAATTTTTTTATATTTTGGTGTCTCCAATAAAACACTTTAAATATGATTATATTCGTTCATTAGCGGTTCATTATGCCTTTGTTTAGTTTACATTTAAAATTTAATTTGAAGCTTTTGTTCATGAAGAAAATTGTTCAATTTTCAATTTATAATAAAACAATAACTAGACATTGATAATTTCTTTATAGTAAAAATTTTTGATTCCCTATATATCTAATTGTAATTTTTTTTCCCTATACTTGCTATTTATGTTTCTCTATCTGCATGATTTTTATTTTGTAGGGTTTGGTCGATACAGCTGTTAAAACAAGTAGCAGTGGTTACTTGCAGCGTTGCTTGATCAAGCACATGGAAGCTTTGTACGTCCAGTATGACATGACCGTCAGAGATGGCGATGGATCAGTGGTGCAATTTCTTTATGGAGATGATGGCATAGATGTATTAAAGCATCAGTATTTAAATAATAAACAGTTTAAGTCTATTCTGCAAAATTACGAAGTAAGTAATGTTTCGGACTCCTTTATAGTACATAGCTGAACCATAAAGGACTTCTGACAATGTATGGATGATTTCTTTTAAGAACTTTGTGTAATGCTTGATTTTTCGAAAGTCTTGCTAGACAGCTGCTAAAAAATATTCCTAAACTGCTGTAGAATACAAATGCAAGTTATGTCAATATGATATGTTTAATTTTTGTAGAGTTATGTTTCAATACTAAAACCAAGTAAAGTAAGTGCAGCTGTAGAAATTAAAAAAGCTCCGAAAATCCAAAGGAAGGTACTACTTTTATTTATTGTTTTATAACTAAAGAATATGAAATAATGACTTTGTTATAGAAATATTATTATCTTTAATTGAAATTATGTTTATATGTTTGGTTTATCTTTTAGTGCGATAGATGGAAAAGAGCTCATGGGAAACCATATTCTTCGCGATTTGGCCACAAAAGAAAATCACCTTTCTTGATGTATGAAAATGACCATCGTGAACGTATTATGAAAAAATTTTCAAATGATACTAAAACATTGGGGTTTTCCGAAGTAAGTTTTTTAAGGGAAAAAAAATGGTGTGAATTCATAATGGTATTCATATAAATCACCTAGGATATAAGTGCTCCTTCGGAATTATTGTTATTAAAAATATATTTTGACTGTTAAGAAAAATATTCTTAGATTTTGACTTTGAGTAGTTTCAGAAAATCAAAATAATGTGTTATGGTGTATTTTTTTGATTTAAAATTTTGATTTTGTTATTCTATGATCAGGCGGATAAGAAACTAATGCAAAGATGGACGTCATCTGAAGGACCTTCTAAAGAAAAGTATTAGTCAATTTGTTTGTTTTTTAGTTGATTATATTTTTGATAAAAGGTAATCTTAGTCAAAACAAATATATTTTAAAGGATTTTTGATAAGATGAATTTGACATAAGTTAATTGGTTAAGTAGTAGGCGAAATGGTTGTTAGAAGTTTTTCATTTTCTATTCCTTAACCAGTTTGAATGAAAGGTATTGAAATTCAGGTACTTGTTCCTACTATCGTTCCTATTATTTTCAGTTATACAAGAAAATGTGCACCTTGCCCTGATCCAGTATTGTCATTGTTTAATCCATGCTGTTCATTTGGAGCTGTAAGTGAGAAGTTTCATGACGAAATAACTACGTATGTATCAACAAATGTTGACGAGATGTTAGAAGTAGAAGAAAATGAAGAGGAAGAAGAAGATAACATGCAGAAGTACAATAAATTTTCGAGTTTCTTTGAGTTAAAAATCTATCACTCTGAGTTAAACAATGGTTACATTTTTTATCTTTTGCAACAAAAAATTATAACATTGTTTATAGGCACATGGTTTTTCGAAATAGACATACTTAATAAAGTTAATATTAGCAATGAGCAAACCCTTTAAAAACATTTTTTTATTTGTAAATTCTATTGTGTTAGACTGGAGCATTAGTCTTATGATGATGTCGTTTTCTAAATAGAAGAACTGAATATTTTGGAATATTATTTTTTAAGTAAGATGCAATAAAAGTAGTGTTGATCAAACAATTCCTTCTAATTTTGTAGATTAAGAGTTCCCAGTGAAGACTTTCATCCACTGATGTTAATAAAATATATGAGATCACTAGTTGAACCAGGGGAAGCAGTTGGTTTGTTAGCCAGTCAGGTAAATTTTGGCTTGTCTTATATTAAAGAAAGTATAAATCAAAACTAGGTGTTCTGTTTGTTTTCATTTTATGAGATCTTAGCTTCATGAAAAAAATTCATTTGAAATTGAAGATGGAAAGGCATCAATACTTTATCTACTCTACTTCTACCTGGCCTTTTGATACTAGCCTATGACATTTAAACAATTTTTCTTAGTTACGATCATAGTTATTATGTTTTATTAAGATCTATTATATTCTATATTAATTTTTTTTGTTTTGTTTCAGTCAATCGGAGAACCTTCTACTCAGATGACATTGAATACCTTTCATTTTGCTGGGCGTGGTGATATGAATGTCACTTTAGGTATTCCTAGATTAAGGTATACTTTCATAATACTTTCGTAATACAGATTTAATCTTTGTGTGTAGACACTTGAAAGGTTATAAATGTCTTTGAAAGATTACTGCTTGTAATAGCTCAATTTACTAAATCATCCTGGATCAATAGTACCGTTTCGATTTTCACTACAATATACTGCCATCCAACTGTCCAGGTGTGGCTAATACCTAATTACTAATTTTCCATATTTTCCGTCATTGACCTTTGGTTCTATTCCAGAACCAAAGGTCAATGACGGAAAATATGGAAAAATGTAATGTTCTTGAGACTTGTTGAAGTTAAAACAGAAATGTATATACGCCTACTTTTTTATGCAGGGAAATATTAATGACGGCAAGTGCAACCATCAAAACACCCCAAATGGATGTTTTGATACAGCAAGGTCGAGAACAAGATGCTAAAATTTTAGCTAAGCGTATGAATAAATTAAACGTGATGCAGGTAAAATACTATTACAATTTGTTTATAAAACAAACATTAAAAGTATTTGAAAATTATTTTGTTTTTCGTTATAGATTTTGAAGCATATTTCAGTGTACGAATCGTTGAAGAAATCCCATCTCAATAAAGGGTGTGTTTTACATATGTTCTAACTTTGTTCTAACTTTGCAGTTAACAACAACAAAGCATGCTGGAGTAAAGACATTCTTACATAAATATTTTGATGGTGTCACAGAATTTATTTTTTCTGCTCGATTGCTTGCTGAGTTTACTTGCTGAGTATATATTCAAATCTTAGGAGGTTTTTATTGGATACTTTTGTCAAAATTCATGGAAAATCTTTGGATCATTATATTTTCCATGAAATAAGCTTGTATAACTTTTTAAACTAGAAAGCATACAATTTTTAAATTAATTCATTGATTTTATTAATTATTAATAACATTAAATTAATCATCATATCTAGCCATATATTTTCTTGAAAGTCTTATCTTATAAAGCCTTGCTAGCAACTTAAACTATATCAAACTATATTAAAGGCCAGCTTATCTATCTAGGTTTAAAGTACTCCTGATTTTTTCTGTTGTTTATTTTTAGATTTCGATGTCGGGAATTTAGAGTTCGATTAGAGTTTCTACCCCACTACTCGTATGAGGTATAATATGGATTACCTTGATTGTAAAGAATCTGTTTTCATTGTATTTATTTTTATAGCAACCAGACCCTAATTTTTAAATATTTTTTTATTGAAAAAATAAAAAACAGTATACAGTATTCTATTTTCAAGAATAGTCACATAAATCTTTGCTCTGGTGTTACAACCCATTTTCCCTACCCCCGTTAAAGTTGATCTCAAGAAAGCATAGCTGTAAATATTATTTCAACTACTCAAGCTATTACAAATTATTTTTAAATTCTGATTTTAGAATAATTTCGATATCACAGATAAGGAAATCATGCTATACATTGAACAGAAATTCATTAAGAAAATCCCCCTTGCTGTCACGAAAATTATACGAATGAAAGAAAAAGAAAGGTACTGCGTTTTAATAAGTTATAGCTATTTCTAGTGTTAAACACATTTTCGTTTTCAACTCTTTTAATTTTTTACTTGCTATCGAGTTCATTTAAAAATAGTAACACAGTAATATTGCAATTTTTCTCTAGGCTGCTACAAACTAATTCGAAACTCAACCGAACATCGTCTAACAAAGGTGTTTATATGCTTTTACTGCTTTATTATAAAAAATGTCTGTACATATCTATATATACTAAATCTAACCCTTCTAAATTTCATGATATATATTTGGATTCGAGTATGGTATTATAATGTGTTGTGGAGATTTCATGGTCAATTTTTTTATATATATAAGTATTTAAGTACTTTACTCTCCTTAAAAAACATCACGTAATATGCAAGTAAAATTTATTTATTTATAGAATTACGAGTGTTATTGAAAATATATTAATTTTTAAAGAGGAAGGTGTTAGTATAAAAAATTTAAGATATAAAAAATAGTGAAAAGCGTGTCCTTTGTGTTTGGGTGTACCTAATTTGAAGTGGCTCAATGAAAGCGTACTGTACTGTCTGATAAACGTTACAGTAAGCGCAAGTATGACATGGCCATAACACTAATAAGAGCACACAAATATAACAGAACCTTGGGACAAGCACACTTCGTGATAAGTTCATTAGAACTTCTGTAAGCCTCGTTAAAAACGTGAAACCAACCATTTTGTATGTGTTAGATAACAATGACGATGCCGATGAAGACGTCACACTGGCTGCTCCTGATGAACCTGACGACTTGGCTGATCTTTCAGACGATGATGCGGTTGATGGCGATGCTGCTAACATGAAAGAAAGGATCAGACAAACACAGGTGAATTGACTTTGAAAACACTTGTTTTTGTGTGAATAAAACACCTTTTTTTAGAAAAATAAATTTTTTATACATTTACTTGTGAGATTATTTAAAGTTTGACTAAACATTTTTTTTAAATTGGTTTTAGTTTACATCATACGATGATCCTGAAAACGAAGTGGTAATTGATGAATTGGAACCACCAGAGGACACAATAAATAGTAAGTTTCTAAGATATTTTTTTTCATTTTGTTAACGATTCTATTCATGATTATTTTGAATATTTGCAGTATTCTATATTAATCGTCATTTTTTAAAGTTGGATTTGATAGGCGCTGACATCATACTTTATAAATCAAACTTTATATATCTTATCTTAACTTTTTTTATCCGATTATGCATTTCATTCTTTACAGGACTTATCAGATTACTTGTTGACTGGAGTTATCTGTTTATTTATATTAGTTTTTATAAAATAATTTCATTAATTGACTAGCCCTTACATACAGTATAAAACTTGTCTTTTTAGTCTACAAAGATGAAATACTTGACTCTAAAGAGACTGAAGATTTTAAACCACTTGCATCTGTTACTATGAAAGAATCTGAAGAGGATTTCAGGGTTCAGGTATCTAGCATACATAGTAATTATTTATCTTTTATTTATGCAAGTCCGTTTGTAATTAAATGTCAAAACAAAGTTTTCTAACTGGGTCTCAGTGTTTTCTAATTTTGGTTCTCCAGAATTTCCTGAAAGTCTTAGTGCTATTTATTGGTATAGAAAGTTATCTTATTGTTATAGAAAGTGTTGCGTTCTGACAGGCGCGTGGTTAGCTATTTGGTTGACCAAGGCAATCAGTGGTGTGAATTCACTCTGCAGGTACAATATATACTACTGTAGTACGGCCGAATATATACCAACTGAGCAACTATCGCTCTACCAACTGTAGCTCTGAATTGCATGGTCGTGGGTTCAAATCCTGCCTTGTTCGAAATTTATTTTTCAAATGTAGGTCCTTGTAGCGTGTCTGCTAGTGTTAGCTTTCTTTCCACATTAATGTTGGAGTAACCTTAATTTATGCATATTCTTATTATATCTGTTTGTTTTTAAATCTGTGACTGGTATCTGTTTTTTAGTTTCCATTATCTGGAAGTAAAGTAATGTTGGTATCAGTTATAGAAAAATTAGCTGAAAAGGTGATTCTTTTTATCTTAGTATTAAGCACAAATTAACGGTTTGCTGATATTTTCTGTTCTCGACGTAGGTTTTAGCATATGTCTTGAGCTTTTAGCGTCTATTTATTATTATTACTTTGATAAAAATTTTATTCTATCTTTCGTTCTATTTTTTATTTCTGCATTTTACATTAGTCTTGTATGAGTTTATGCAAGTTATTCTTGATGTGTTGTTCTGGTTTTGTTCTATATATCTGCTTCTTGATATTAGTTTATCAAGACGCTTTTCTCAGCAATACCTTTGTTTCCTCTCGTTTGGTAGATTTAATAGAAGTTAGTTTTGATCAGTTTTTATTATTGTTATGTTATGTCGTACAAATATATATAAAATGAATGCTATTTTTTTAGTCAATCATCCATGAATCTCCTGGGATTTCAAGAGGCATGACAACTGAAAGTAAAAACCCGAATGAAAATGGTAGACATAGATTAAAGACTGAAGGTATCAATATACGGGTAAGATATGAATATAGCCTCGTAATATCTTTTCCAAATTGCTCATATTCATTGGGATTTTTTATATCTTTGCGAGGGTATTTTTTTTAATGCATTTGGTTAAATTATATACATAAAACGTGGTATTTGGATTGTTTTAGCTAAAGATAATATTGTACTTCTAGTCTGATAATTTTGTTTTTCAAACACATCAAAAAGTAATCACTTGTTTCAGGAACTTTGGAAATATCCTGGAATATTAGATCTTCAAAGTATATATACCAACAATATCCATACGATGGCAAAGATTTACGGTATAGAAGCAGCAAGGAGAGGTCTTATCAAGGTAAAATTTATGATATAAAAAAGTGATCTTACATGCATAATATTGCATATATTAATTTGCCGTACTATATAACGGTATTGCCTAATGTGCTTGTTCTTGAGTGTACATTCGAATCAGTATACATTGGAATTTGTTTACTTCTGGCTATGTTAATTTGGTTGGTCGAGTTTCTATAATTTTTCATTGATATAGTTCAACTATTTTTAGGAAGTTGAAGATGTTTTCAAGGTGTATGGTATTCACATCGATCCTCGTCATTTATCGCTGGTGGGTGATTACATGACGTTCGAAGGAACTTACAAACCGTTTAATCGAATCGGAATTGAATCGAACCCTTTTCCATTTCAAAAAATGAGTTTTGAAACAAGCACGAATTTCTTAAGACAGGCAACTGCGTTTGGAGAACCTGATGATCTAGGGTCCCCTTCATCTAGAATAGTCGTTGGTCGCGTTATTGGTACCGGAACGGGAATGTGTGATTTGTTACCTAAGCTTTCTGTTTAATAACAAAGACAGTAGATGGAATCATTTTTTAGTAATATTTTTATAAATCTTGCTTTTGGTAACACGCAGGCAGTGAATATATACAAATAACAACTTAACATTGGTTTTATTTTCATTTAACCAGCTAAACCTTAAAAGTTTCGTTTTATTTGGGTGGTAAACAAACTACTAGTGCGATTGTTCTTTAGGTATTTATTAGCAAGAAGGTTTCAGGGCAGGAAGACATTTACACTTATATAGTCAAA
This sequence comes from Aglantha digitale, assembly GCA_031471615.1. Taxonomy (NCBI): domain Eukaryota; kingdom Metazoa; phylum Cnidaria; class Hydrozoa; order Trachymedusae; family Rhopalonematidae; genus Aglantha; species Aglantha digitale. Next base: position 5,843 of record JAUELD010106645.1, on the reverse strand, counting down.
GGGAAGAATAACTTAGTAAATGTATCTTGTAGAAATACTATTTTATTGAATATTTTATATCTTGCCTCGTTTCTCAAATTGCTGTAAATCAAATTTATTATTCGAAGTGGTAGTAACAAAAAGTCGTTTATTAGTTTAAACAGTTTATTTAGTTTTATTATTACATGGATTATTAGTAGTGAAATATTTACAATGTCTTAATGAGTTAACTTGCAACTAATTAGTGAAAAATAATGGAAGTTAGTAAGTTAGGCACTACAAAAAGATCGACTAGTAAGATGTCGAGAAATTTGACTTAAGATGATACCAAGATAAAGAAAGAAAGAGATAAATACATATTTATTACGATATCTTGTTCAAACTTCAAAGCCTTGGAGTGTTTGATTTTGAAAGCAAATGAAAATTGAACCATGGCATATATGGTTAGGTACGAGTACTATGCTGGCATGAACTAGCATTTTGATTTTCTTCTCTCAAATATTTATGAAATTTGAAAGGAGATTAACTAAGTGAAAAGATGCGTAATATTGATTTTTTAATTCAAAAACCACTAAAACATGAATACTGAAAGTAGTATAACATGAATTTGGTATCAACCAAATAAAACAATTTAGTCAATTTATTTTGAAGTTTTCACTTATCAGAGTTTTTTGTTTCTTGTTCTTTACCTGAACTTATTCTTTTTACTATCCTACGTAAACCAAATTCATTTAAATATCTTTCTTTCTTAGTCGAATATTTATTGATGTCTTTCAGTAAATAACTTGGTTTTTTTGGTTCCGCTTGTAACTCCTGCATTAGTTTTGTAGCTTTTTTCGACGCTTTGATTCGATCACGTAACCTATATGGTCGATATTTTAATGTGTCTTTCTTATTCTTTTTATCTGTAGTTGGAGTTGGTGTATTCCTTCTGCTACTCAGTTTGTCGGATGGTTTTTTGATTTTATTTAAATTATTAATATTGTTCACTTCTTCATCGATTAAACTTGTTATAATATCATCGGTATTTGTTTTAGGTGATATGACCATTTCTTCTACTTTAGGTTTGCTGATTAGTACTGGTTTTGTGTCTGCTTTACTGTCACGTTGGCAGCTATTAATACTTGCCGTTACTACGTTGGGAAATTTAGGAGGTGGTTCACCATAGTAAAAATACGGATTATTCAAATATGGCAGTTGTTGGGGGTGTGACGTTACGGGTTTGTATAAGTAAGGGGAATGCAACCATGGTAACTCACCATGGTTCAGATAAGGACGTGATTTAATGTCTTGTTCAAGTAGAATTTTTGTAAAAAAGTTTTTGTTTTCAAATTCTGTATTTCTGTTGTTTTCTTGTATTTCAGATAGTTTAATTTCGCTGGATTCGAGAAGCTGGGTAAAACTGAACGCGTTCGCTTCTTTAGTGTTTTTTTCCATATGCCCCCCTAATAAAGTGTTCGATGGTAGTTTAACTTCAGGTTTTGTGTGTGCATGCTCATTTGAAGAAGTAGTGTTGTGATAGTTTGTGGAAAAATTATTTTTTTCTATAGGTGTTCTCATAAACATATCCAATTCATTCTCAAAGTTATATTTTGGCAGTATAGTATTATGTGGAGTTTTCGTGGCACTGCTGTTGTCATCGTCATCTTCTGGAAAAGCTTTGATGTTTAGTAAGTTTTTTACTGCTGTTTCGTAAAGCTTCGAAAATCTATAAAGAAAACAACAGGTATGTCATAGCATATAGTATTTGAATGTACATAAGAGAAACATTGAGGATTGATTTTTTGCGGATTTTCAGTGAGAGTCTAAAATTAAATATAGAAAAAGTAAAAAAAGAATTTATGTTTTCACTAAACTTTTCAAAAATCATTCCTTTTGTATTTAAGGTATACTATAGTTTGTAGAATAACATGTTGGCATGGTATGCAATTTACAACTTAACAAAAGTTACTACTTTCAACTTACTGGAATGTTTTGTTGATTTTATTGTTAAGTTATGATAATTAAAATTATCCGCTTTATTAAAATGTTCGTAAATTTATTGTAACTGAATTAAACCCACAAGAAGAGGAAGTTGATTTTATAAAAAGAGGTCTTGGCCCTATGAGGTAGCGAAAGGGGCGATATCATTTTCATTTGTTGTTGTTTTGAGTATTTTCATAAAACAACTAAAGAGGGGATTTCCCAGCTACTATCTTGTCTAGTAGGCGTAAATCAAAAATGGAAAATTTAAGTGAAGAATTATTTTGATTTTAACTTAAAAATATATTTTAATGCAATTTGCACTTTCAACCAAATTTATATTTTAATGTGAAAAATTCTAAATTTTTGAGCATTTAAATTATCGCCTATTCAGTTGAGATAATATTTCTATTTCAAGTATTTGAATTATTCTAAAAGAAGAAACGCTTGTTCATCTTTTTGTATGCATTGTTTATATCGACTGTTAAAACGCAGACCCCTGCTGGTTTTTTTTTAACTGTTTTTGTTTTTAAAAACGGAATTTGCACTTTTCTGATCAATACAATGCCCTAATACACAGCTTTAAATTGCATTATAAATAACATAGGACTGAACTTAAATTTAAATGAATTGAACAGTGTTAATTCAAGTGTTTAACTAAGTTTAACGTGAAACTGAACTAACGTGAATCTAAACTTGTACTGAACAAGATTTAAAAATTTGAGATAAGATCAGATCAAATACATAATAGCGTTATATAAACAATTCGTAATCCTTTGTGATTCTTTATAAATTTTGCTGGCAAAAATCTCTTAGCTCCTACAAAATAATTCTGCATTAAATGGAGTACTCATTGAAAGAAAACCAATGCACCACAAGCCGAGCAAATTGTTTTAGGAGCGAGTTTATAGATAACTCATCTTCATCGTATGAAATGATAACAAAGATTACATTAAAAAGTATATATCGTTCCATCCAAAACATGCAATTTAGTGGAAATTGAATAAAGTTTTAGTTGCGTTGTTTAACAAAAATAAACTTAAAAACTGTATTTTGGAAATAAAATAAGAAGAAGGCATGAATAAACAGAATATGAAACCTAAGAAAGAAAATATAGCTGTACAGACAATGTGCTAAATAATATCATTTTATAACATAGTAAATTGCTCACTGAAATAAGTCATGTAAACACATTCTGGATTATGTTTGTAAATCTGGTCCTGAATATATATACGTCTGATATTCAGAATTATGTCGCTGTATGTGATAATACCGGTACCTGCGAAACTCAGAAAATATTCTTCTTTAAGATATCAACTTAGTACCTAGTCTATGTGAAATATTTATATCCATGCAGGAATGAGTCTAGAATAATTAGTAATTTTGTACATCAAATGTATAAAAATTAAAAAGGTAAATCGTTTTTTTATGCTTTCTGAATATTAATTAATGATGAATTATCACGTGATTGTTCTGAACAGCTGCACTTCAAGAGCGAACCCCTCGACCTCTCTGAGAGGTAATTTTTATTAGATTTATATTTTGCTCAAGCGCACCGCAATTGGTTTTCCAGATTTAAAAAAAATGTTCTTTACAAATCTTCTCTTTATATGTATAATGAATATTCTCGTGAGAAACGTAATACACTAATAGTGATATAAAATAATAGTGATATCGAAACAAGGTGTTTTTGTTCCAAATTACCGTTGAAAACAATATAAAAAGTGTCGAGTTGAAATGAATTCGTTTAATTCATTGGTTGTAGTTTTAATTTTTTCGAAATGCTTTATAAAAACATGTATTAGTGTAATCAGAAGTCTTACCCTGATATCCCTGCTTCTTTTTCTTTTTCTTCGGTGTTCTGTGTTTTACGCATTTCGACTTGAGTTGATTCTCGATGCTTGTATAATTGAGGAGGGGTTCGTTTTAATTGCATAATTTTATTCATTTCCATATCTTCTAAAATGCGCTGCATTTGCAATGCTGACAAGTCTACATTATTCTCACTAGCTTCTAATTTGTTTATGCGATGACTCTCTAGCCTTTTGATGCTATCAGCTACTTTTTGACATGACAACGCAGTCTGATGTTTTCCTTGTCGAGTTTTTAAAGAATTAGAATAGTTTGTCAGAGCTGTGTTGCTGCCACTACCATAATGTGTATCAGATGTAAATTCAGAAAGATTGTAAAATTTTGTTCTGTTTGGCGCACTATATCCTTGCTGTTGATAGGACTTTGATTTACTACTCAGATAAGACGGTGTATCTACAAAAATACTACTAAGTGACTGTATACTCTTATTTGTTTTTGGAACTGCATAATTCGGTGATCTTTTCCTTGGGTTTGTCTGGTTGCTCGTTTTGATTGTATTTTTATTCTGATTGTTTGCTACCATTGTTTTGTTGATATTGTGATTGGCTGCTGTTTTCATGCCTAACAAACTGTTTTTCGCTTGATTAAAGTTTTTAGCAGTTGTTTTAGCGGACTGGTAAACTGTGGATGATTTCGATATTTTGAACGTTGAAGTTGACGTTGATACAGTGATTTGGTTCGAATATAAATTACCTTTCAACGCTGTGGATAAGTCAGTTAAGAGACCGCTCATTTCTGGAGCGAATTTTTTTACTTCGCAGTTTTCTGTTGTTGTCGTTTTTGGTAAAATATTTTTTTCGTGTCTTCTTATTGGATGAGGATAAACATTACTAGCGATTGGTTGAAATATTGTTGAAGAGTTATCCAGTTTTTTCGTCTTTTTCTGAACTGTTTTACTCGTAGTCGAAATAACTGATTGCCTTTTACTATTTAACATTTTCGAAGCCCCCGTTAAATTTGACAAAAATTCTTTCGATGCTGCAAACGATACCATGTTTTTACCACCGTTTTGTTGCTGCTGTAGTTTAGTAAGTACATCCATGTCGACCAGTTTACCATCGATAGCTAGTTTTGAGTTAACTGTAGCAGTGTTCGAGCTAGGTGTCTGCAAGGTGATGCGTTGGATAGGAGATGTGTTCGTGATGTAAGGAATGTTGTTGCCAGGTACTACATTGTTGTACAAGTGCTCGTTGAAACGTACGTTGAATTTGTTTAGCGATGATAGGTCGTCCATCTTACTGGGTTGTGTAGTAAAACCGCTATTCATGATAGTAACTAATTGCATTAACCAATTATTGTTTACTTTATTTTTTGACTATTTCTTTATTTATAGTAAATTTTAGCTTTATAATTATCGAATATACTACATCAGCTGGTCAATATTTACTTTTTTGCTTTTCATCTGTGCAGAGAGAGATGAGAACAAGAAAGAAAAAAATGTAGATTTTTTTTTTAATATATATATATATATTAATTTATATGTTTTTTTTTTGAGTATAAATCAGTCCGCAAAATCAATGATTTGAGTAGGTATTGAATTATACTCAAACCAAATTATAGATTTCAGTTGTGTGTGAAAAGCATGATTCAGCTATTTGTACCGAATTATTATTCATTATATTTGAGTACAGTTTTTTATTGAGATTTTTTAGATTTATTTTATTTAGATCCTTGTGATAAACATCTAAAAGCGAAGATATACAGATATCATTTTGTCTTAATGTTTTACTCGATTTTCCATTTAAATAGCATCCTGCATAATATGTGCTACCGCAATTGATTAGCAGGTTTGAATATCAGTATCCTTCATCCTTTTTTGGAAAGGGGCGTAAGAATAGAGGCGGGGGCGTTTATGCGATGAAAATTCTTACTAGTTTTCAGGAATAGAAACTACGCTCGAGAATCAATATTTTGATAATCTTTTATATAAATAACTGAGTTTCGTTTTTATTTGCCTACTAAGAAGTATTAGACAGTCTGGAAAAATATTACAATAGCAGATTGGTTTTAAATCTTATCTTGTATAGCAA
>JAUELD010106425.1:0-17654 GCA_031471615.1 Aglantha digitale | reverse complement strand
CAAAAATGGAGTTGATGTAGGAGCATGTTGTAAGTACTTTCAGCAATTTTTATCTTTATATTCTGGTATTATATGAATTTTATTTTTATTTAAACAAAATTTATTTTAAAGCGTTCACAACCTTTAAGTACACATTAACATTTTTATACTATAATAAATACTATCTAATGCAACTACTGTTAATAATACTGGATAATAACAAATGCCCTTTTAACATTGTTCTAATATTTTTATCCCAATAACGTTTAGAGAAATAAAGAAGTAGGTGATTGGGAAAGAAAATATAAACCTTTAAAGACATTGATAGATAGAAAAGATAAGAAGTATGATAATTTTTCTTATTCTTATTAAAAGTATTCTTCAGAAGTTGAAAGTAACATTATTCAAAAAAGAGTTAAAAAATGTTTTGCACAATAATATAGCTGCAATGTTTCATTATTTTTTTTTGCTTTTAGAATAGTACTTTGTTTAAGTAACATAAGGCTAGCAAATCCGTATTTTTTTAATTACAATATTTTAATATTGAATGACGAAATAGCTCATTTTACATTTTAGTTACTTTAGTTTTCTGAAGTTGACTGGTAATTTATCTCTTGGTTTACTTTAATTGTTTTATTTCTTAGGTCAGGCCAAACTATAATATGCAAAGAAAATTGGCTGATACTTGCTTCTTCACCTCCTAGAAAGAGGATAAAGTCAGGGTAAGTTCTTAAGAATAATTAAAATCTATATCAGTGTTCAGAAGATCAGGAATTAATGTTACTAGTCTTTAGGAAATAACTAACTTACTTAACTACTAATCAACAAAACAAACAGTTAAAACTGAATAGTTATCTGACTAGAATAGTAGAAAAAACTTGAAAACATTTTTCTTTTCTTAGCAGATAATAATATACTCCATGTGAGCTGGTCAAACCTGTGATTTTATAAATAAATTTCTCAGCATGAAAAAATATATTACATTAAAAAAAGATTATATAATTATTTTTTAGAGATGTAACACAGAGAAATGATGAAAGTGTTCAACAGGTTTTAGTAAAGAAAGAAAGTTAAAACATAAAGACTTAAATAAGTAAATTTTGTTTAAAATTTGTGTATATATAAACCTTCCATGTTCGATCTTCTCAAGATATCTTTATTCAGTATTTATTGATTTTCTTGCACACTTTCGAATTTTCAATATACTATTTTCAGATATTCTGTTAAATTGACTATAGTTTTTCAAAAATTCTTCCCAAAGTAAAATTTGATTTGACACTAGCTAATTAATAACTTTAGTGTGAATAAATTTTTAAATTATTAATCAAAATTTTTTAAGGAAACATCATCTAGGCGACAAGAGGTTACCAATATTCAAATTCCCACCATCGTTCAGAGATATGACCCAAGATGGAAAAGAAAAGGGGATGGAGGAGACATTTCGCTTATTATTCCTGCAAATTGTTTCAGGTGATCAAATATGCTTTATTCAGCCACTTGCAGTGAAGACTAATAAAAGTTTCATTGTTGAAACTGGCAGACTATGTAATATCAACGATTTATTGGCTGATGACTGCGGTTCCTGGAAAAATAATGGTCAGAGAAAGTACAATTATTGCAAATACGATGATAAAATTGAGAAAGTACAGAGAGGTTTGACCCTAGATACAGAAGCACACATTGCTACTCTACACAGAGCATACTATACTCATAAAGATTGTCCAGACTTCCGCAGAATTGTTTCTTAATAATATCTGATTTTAGTAAGTAATTGCAGTGTTATTTATCTCTAAGCAATTTTTGAAATTATTATAATAATTTGAAAATTAAATAATTTTAATTTTACAGATAAAGACCTGCAACGATTGCCTTTTTCACAAATTGATTACCAGTTTGAGCATGGTGAATACAGCTTCGATATATCAACGCATGGAAACAGCACCAAAACCAAGAGAAGGTACTTAAGAACGCAAAAAAGTACATTACTACATCGACGAAGACGAAGTAAACATTTTTTCCAACTCGCAAAGCTGTGGACAGCATTGCTGAAATACAAGGCGCAATTTGGTGCAACTAGTTCTGCATGGATTCCTAGGATTACCCAAGCCTACAATATGAGTAAGGACTGCCAAGTGGGCCAACCATCCAGCAATGGTTGGCCCACTTATGATACATCAAAAAAAAGTAATATCAACCTATCGTCACTTGTTTGATGTGATGAAGAAAAAAAATGATGGATTGAAAAATATCAAGGAAGTGGGTACAGACGGCGAAGAAAACTTGGTCAATGCTCTAAAGGAGGCATTCCCAGAAGATGCTTCTACCCATCTAAGATGCTTTATACATTTCAAAAATAATGGAGCACGATTTGATGCTGAGGATGAAACTGATTTCTACACTCGACTTGAATATCTGAAAGATTTTTGGTCAAAAAAATTGGGCCAAATAGGTTCAGATTTTCATGATTGGTTCATGAAGTACAAAGCCCAAGATATGTTAATGACAATGCTGAAGCCTGTAAGAATAAAATGTTGTCTTGGCAACCCACCACCTCTGTTTGTAACAAACAGAGTTGAATCTGTAAATGCATTGTTAAAGCTTGAAACCCAAGGTAGAATGTCAGTTAATGATTTTGCGAAAGCTGCTAGAAACCTAGTTGAGAGGCAATCCAGGTATACTAGATGGGCAATTATTGGTAAAAATGATAAGATTTGTTGATAAATGATTCAATAATCAACCCATAATACTCATAATAAAAATCTAAAACTATATGCTACTTAAATCCTGAGTCTTGTAATGTTAATTGTTATAACTAACTGAGAGAAAAGCGCTTATAGTACTCGTTAATTTATTTACACTAAAAAAACGAACGCACAATCGAAACTCTTACTTTAAAAGCAAAATCACTCAAAAGCTACAATTAAAGGTTAGATACCGTGCCAAGACATTGGTATAAACCTTTACAATCGTCAAAGCAAATAGAGTAATGGAAAACAGAATAACCATTATTATAGTAAAAATGACACCGATGCAGATAAAGATGCAGGTTTGATTTTGCTCCGTGTTTTACTAATTCTGATCCGTCGAATCGTGCTCTGGTGCTCCGTCGATCCGGTGATCCGTCGATCCGTGTTTTACTACATCCCATAGATTTATGCTGTGATTGAGTTACTGCCATGTTGTCAATAAAATTGATTAAGCTGACTGGTGGATGTGTATATAATATATATTCTGAAATTTCGACGTCAATATATTTGATAATCTTATATAATGGAGATTTAAACTTTCTAACAATATTTCCAATAAATTCCACAGTTCCGAAGCTTTGTAATAAGTTTTATCTTCAACATCTTTTTCTGAATTTTCGGGTAAGTTTAAGCATGTGGCATATATCAAGTGTAGCATCATATGCATTATAATCACCATCAAAAATTCAATACAACCTAAGTATTTAAAGAGTTAAAATATTTGTTTAAGTGCCAGTTACTTGTGACCACACATGTAAACCATAATAACTGACAAATGTAGGCACTGACAAATGTAGGCACAATATCATTTTTATCAGGCTGTATTGTAATATACCTTTTAATTTGATTTTTGTCGCAAGTTTTTGACTTTCTTTTTAATTTTTAGTTCTTTCTTTAAAATACTTACTATAGAAGAAATATTTTGAGTTTCTCTGATATATTATCGATGGCGATAAAGATTTGTCACAAGTCCCAGATATGGTTATTTTTAATGTTTTTATAATTCCTGTTTTTGACTAATTTCCGGTTTGTGAAATATGTGCCTTTTAATATGTAGGAAATTTAGTTGGAAATGCCATTACATTCTAAATGGATTTAAGTTTTGCAAGTTGTAAACCTCTCTTCTGTAAAGAAATATTCAATACATAGATGTGATTTTTCAGGCTGCCAGTTTCTTGCCTAATATTTTTAACCCATTGCTTCCGTATCTCAGAAATTTTCACAATCTAATTTTTTTTTCCGTATTATGTAGCTAGTCAATGTTTATAAAGAATAAATTATTCAGTGCTACAAGTTTACACTGTTTTATATGTTTGCTTTTTATTCTCTGTGGGCACTAGCTACCTGTTTTCATTATTTATTCAGTGTCAGTCATGTTAATTAGTGTCATTTTAATCATCTAACTTGAAAACTTGTGAAAACTTATTTCTTTAACTTGAAGTTCTTTGTCGTCGTTTTGATAATAACTTATGATAATAACCATTTGAAATAAAAAAATAACAAAAATTTGAAAATTGCCAAAGAAAAGTTACATATACAATTTTTTAAAAGTAATGTGTAAAGTTATTTTTGTCTACAGGATTGAATACCTTAACGGAAACAACTTATTCTGTTGAATTTCAATTCAAAAATAATGAAATACTTTTCTTCGCATACAAAAAAACAATGTTTTTGCTGTGACTTTTTCAAATTCGAATTATGTTTTTGGCTTCAAATTCGCGCAAGAGTCGGCATGCTAAAAAAATACATAAATACCTAGCATACTCTCAAACTCACAAGATGTGACTGGTAAAGTGAATAATATTCTTAATGAAGTTTTTATATTATCAAAACAATCAAAAGTTAGTGCTTTAAGTGTTTCAGCAATTGTTGTTGGGACATCACCAGAAATGTTGCTCCAATACTGCTCCCATAACTTTAATTCTGCAGGTAATGCAATAAAATAAGGGAAGACATATAAAATATACTAAATTTCACAAAATTTTCCACCCAGCCTTTATGCAATAGTAATTCAGATGGAATAATGGATAAGCCTTCAAAAACCAATGATTGTCCTTGGAAAAATCTGCTGTTCATTTTTGTAATGAAAACGTCTGAAAATGGAATAGTTAAGGAAAATTTGTAATGATCTCTTTTTCTTGTAGATGGTGGACTGGAAAGCATGATCTGTCTCCCTACTATTCTTGGAATAGATTCCTCTATCCCAGCCATAAAGGCTAATTCCAAAGCTTCTAGATACTATTAGTTATGGTGAACATCAATTTTCTCAAGACTTGCATTAATGCTTTTATCAGATCTTTGCAAGCTTTTCCATCAATTTATTTGGGTTGAAGTAATTTAGTTACATCTAGAGTTAGGTCAAAAGCCAGGAATAAGATAGATAGGAATATTGAGCTTCTAGAGTAAGTATCTAGAGCAAGTACCCTTAGAACTCATCTTGTTCTACACAGATCAAACAACTCAAATGTTTTTGATTTAGGGTCAAAGTTCTAGATTTTGTTTTCTAGTACATGCTTTCTAGGCTGTGAAATTTAAAAAAAGTATTTGATTTCTTTAATTTGTTACATAACATTTCGTACAGCAGGAAGAGAACATGATTTGCTTACAACTAGATTTAGACGATGGCTATAGCAATCTGTGAAAAGGGCATTATCATTATTATTTTTCAAAACAGCAGACAGACCTCTTAAAAGGCCAGCAACTGCACCTGCTCCATCATACCCTACAATTCTCCAAATCGAAATCGAGAATTCTCCCTCGTGTCACTTTTTTGATCAACAAAACGTAATATCAATTACATTTGTTCCTGATGTGATATATTGCCACAGGACACAATCTAATCATTTTGAGAATCTTAGGATTCTTTAAATGATCTTTAAATGATCACCTGCCCTTACTCGAAAATTAAGTAACTCAACAAAATTGCCTACTTCTTTTTCACTACTATTACCACAATATCCTCTAAATGATAAATTCATTCTACCACTTTTTTAATATTTTGGTGACGTTTGAAACATGAAATAGCAAATTCTAAATAAAGTTTTTTGACCTCTTAATTTTTGGATGAAAACTTTTCGCCAAATAAAACACAACATAAACAAAAGGCTCCATCAAGAGACGGAGAGTAGCATAACCATGGAAAAGTCTTCAACCAGTCATAACGAAAAGAACACTTTGAATTAGGAAAATGACATTTAAAAAATACATAAGAACTGTCGGGCTTGAAAATGTTATCAATGACCTTTAAAAAGTAGGAATTTTCATAAGGTGGAGAAATAAATTTTCTGTAATTAGCAATATCATTGCTACACTTATTTTTCGATTCGTTTCGTTTCGTAATTGAGAGTTTAGAATTAGGATTGGAAACAGGACTTATTATTTGAAAGTTAATGACTCTATTGAATTTGTTAATTCTTCAGGTGACAACACAAAAAAATAGAGGTGGGCAAGCTAAAAACAATCACCGTCATTTGGTTGTAAGATTGCCATTTAGCAGAGTTCATTTTGAGGCATTCTCACAAAGAAGAGAATCTTTTTCAATGTTTCAAGAAGTTTTCAATACAAATATAATTGTAAACATGTCTACAACTGTTATGGTTAAAAATGTAGTGCAATTAGCAGTAATACAGAGTTAAAAGAATATAATTTTATTTCATAAATATCTGTTGGATCTAATACTGAGGCCACGCTTACCCAACCATTGTCATAAGAGCGAGAAATAGTCTGGAAACTACGACCGTCGCTAATTAAATTTTGCTTCGAACTTAGGTACCGAAAATTTGTTACGTCGGCCCTATTTACGATGCAGTGATTTCTCATAGCGTAAATAGAAACCAACAAGATTTTGCATAAAAATCAGGTTTATGCTATATAGCATCTTAAATTATTAAAGAAATAAGGAAGGATTGGTAAATTGATTGAAATCTTTCTTTGTTTAGTTATTATGTATTACATATTACATATTACATACGTAACGCAATGAAGCTTGGAAAACATGTTTGAAAAGAGACTTTATTTTTTGTGCAATCATGTTTTCCAAATTTACTAATACAAATAGTGCAATAATTTTAAATAATGATTGCAAAATGCCTGGTGCAAATTGCTCGATATATAGATGTCCAACCTCTAGAGCTTCTTGTGGTATTGCAATATTTCAAGTTCCAGTAAAAGATGACGAGTACAGTACAAATTTGAGGAAGAAATGGGAAGATGTTAGACGCGTGATAGAGTAATAGACCATAGTTTGAGAAACCAGCTAACCAAACGAACCTTAAATGTGTGCGAGCTTTATTTCCCTGAATCAAAATTAAGACGTAAGAAAAAGAACTTTTAGTGTATAAATACTAATTTGCAATACTTTATCTGGTTTCCGTTTTAGAAATAGTAGATTTAGAATTAAATATCGACTACTGTTTGTATTGTGTTATGTTTCTCTTACCATAGAGTCGAAAAAGCTCACATCAAGAAATGAGCAGGTATGCCAACATTTATAATTCCCTAATATAGTATAAGTTATCTTATTCTCTATCAAGAGAAATGCTGTACTGGATAGCAAAATCAATATTTTTACAAGAAAATATAAGGTACAAGAACAAAATTTGAACTTGGATCTGTTCCAACACTCAATTTACCAAAAAAGAAACATCAAGCATCTAGGTATATATTTTAAGTTAATATTCATAAAATGTAAAACATAATATTCACAAACCAATTCAATTTAAAGTACTGAGGAGGAAAATAAAACATATTACTACAGTACAGTTGATAAAAATTTCATAAATATATTACAATATACTGTATTTTTTTAATAAGACCATGATCAAGGTAATAGTTTTTTTTGGAAGATGGTTCGAATACAACATCTGTACATTATAATATTACAAACCATTATTTTAAAAGTTTTTTTCATCTATATTTTAGAACTTCAACAACACCTCGCACATCAGCTTTTAATATTTCGAAAAAGAAAGCAGATGCTCCTCCAAATACTCAGGAAATAACATTATGTTATCAAGGTTTTGATGAATTATAAAAAAGAGTTAAACAACTAAAATTCCCAGAAGCATGGAGGATTGAAGCTAGTGGTGAATCATTGCTGCATTTAATAAATAATGATTCCTTACATGCTATCCCTTATATTGAAGTATATATTACAACTCCAACTGGGGTTAGGTATCATCAAATGATTATTCGTTATTGTTTATCCATTGCTACCAAATCAGCAGCTGTCTATGATGACATACGATATGATGCGAAAAAAGGAACCGGTTTCCTTATTCTTCCAAGTTTGCGCCGTTTACGTGATTATAAAAACTATATCAAACCAAAACGTGGATTTAAAGATGAAATAGTTGATAAATTAAGAGGAAAAGTTAAAAACTTTAGCGACATTGAAAAGTTTTGTTTAATATTAGTTGATGAAATGAAAATACAGGAAAATCTTCCTTGGGACAAACATAGTGGTGAACTTATCGGTTATGTTGATCTCGGAGACATGAGTTTAAATTATGCTACTCTTGATAAAGTGGAGACCGTTGCTACTCATATGTTGGTATTTTTGTTACGGAGCATCGATAATTTAGTTTAGCTAATTTTTCAACAGCTGGTATTACTGCCTTTCAACTATTTCCTCTGATATGGAAAGCTATAGGTATTTGTGAATTAAACAATATCGTAAAAATAATTGCTGTAACATGTGATGGAGCTTCTCCAAACCGAAAGTTTTTTCGTATGCATTCTTCAATGACAGCAGAAGATGATATTAATCCAGATGTTGATGTTACTAATCGAACACTAAATAAGTCCACCAAGGAAAAACGTTTTATTTACTTTATTGCTGATCCACCACACTTGATTAAAACTTCTCGAAATAGTTTAGCGAACTCTGGATCTAGTAGATCATCTCGGTTGATTTGGAATGACGGGTCTTTTCTTGTATGGAAACTTATATCTGAGTTATACTGCGAAGATAGGGAGTGTGTGTTGCGCTCACCTACCAAGCTCTCTATTGATCACATCAAATTAAACCCGTTTTCGACAATAAATGTTCGTTTAGCAGCTCAAGTTTTAAGCTCTACTGTAGGTAAAGTAATGTTAGCATGGGGACCACCTGATACGGTAGGTACAGCAAAACTTTGCTAATTAATGGATACATTTTTTGATATTGTTAATATTCGTAGTACTGAAGCATACAAATATGAGCTTAAACCATTTTTAGTTCCATTTTCATCTATAAATGATTATCGATTTTCTTGGTTAAAAATGTATTTTTGAAACATTTTGAAGACTGGAAAAAATCTACCAATGAACGTCAAGGTAATTATTCCAAAAAAGATAAAGGTAACATGTTTGTACCATATCAAACGTATGAAGGTTTAAAGATAACAGTAAATTCAATAACTGAAGTTGTTCCATATTTGCTACAAAATGTCAAATATGTACTAACAGAGAGATTTTGCCAAGATCCATTAGAGAACTACTTTGGTCATCAACGTGCTCTTAGTGCTAGGAAAGACAATCCTTCTTTTCGCGATTGATCAATAACCTTGACTGTCGGTAGCTGCTGATTTTTGCTTTAGTGAAGTCCTCAGTGAACGTGCTTTTGATTTGCTTTTTTGGATCTTGAAAGCCTGAATCTTGTCGGAGGCAAATGAGAAAGCTTTTAAGTGAACATAAAGTCTGAGTAGATCTTGTAACAGATTTAATGCAACTTCTTTCTTAATATGGACAGAACAGAACATTCTCTGATTCTAGAAACACTATAAAGGATGTGAGAGTTGGTCATTAACTTTGAAACTATTTCTTTTGCATTGATGTTCCTTACAAACTTCTTTTGTTGTGTAACTTGGTTAAAATAAACCTCTTCGCAATGAAGATAGAAACCTTCACGATCCAGTAATTTAACATGTTTGCTTTCAGGCAAGTTCATTGATTCACCTTCACATTTCCCAGTTAATAGAAATAGCAAACATTGATGACAATATATGCTGTCTTGTCTGTCTATCTTTGGAAAACGAATTCTTCTGTAAACGGTTCCAAATACATAGCCACCTAAATAAGCTGCAATATGTTTATCCTCTTTTGTAAGTTTCTCCTCGTTAACATCATAGGTTAAAACACTTTCATTTAATATCCCACCAGAAATGAGAGCTAAAGTATAATTTGAAACTTCAAATCCCAATAGAAGGCTGCTGTTGTGGCTCAATGATAGAAATGGGTTAGAAGCATGAGTAAAAATATTATAAATTTTTGCATTTGCATTTTTGTAAATTTGCATAAGATCATCAGAAGACTTGATGCTATAGCTCCTCATTTCATCAGTGATCTCAACAAGGTAGCATTTAACTGCTGCTAATTTGGCTGCACTTTGTTCTAAAAATGATTTAAAGTCAGTGGGAGCCAGTATTGATTCTGGAGTCTTCGTACTAACGCTTGTACTTGAACTTGAAGGAGTAGCTTCGGTAGAATGTTTTGCTAGCGTGTGATTAGTAAGGCCACCTTTTGATAAACATATTTTGGGACCAAGCTTGCACGGGAAGCTACCAATCAAAAGGCTGGTACCCAGGCTACACGTCCTCTTCTTTTTTTAAAAATATGTGGAAGAAGAAGCTCGCAAATCTGAAAAGATAATTTATTACAATTTTTGACGATTTGCACTAACATGGACCAGGAAGAAGTAACAGCGACAGTGGTAGATAACAACAAATCGCCACCACTGATTATAGATACAAATTCTCCACATGAAAATGAGCCACCAAGTGGTTCATCACAAAAGAAGGGAAGGAGATCCTTTTCTACTTCCTCTCGTGCTACTTCGTCTAGTACACGGAGCGACCACAGTAGAAAAAATTAAAAGAAGAAGAAAAAGAGAAAGATCAAGGTCAGTATTAAAAAGTAAGCTCGATGAACAAAACGACCAAGGAAGCAAACGTTTCACAATCACGAGACAAGAGGATGAACACAAGTGGATATTGACAGGGAATATTTAAATCAGATGTCTGATCATTGTCAATAGCACTCTCTTAAATGATAAGAATATTATAAACTTTTCCTATAGTCAAAACCTTAACCCTATGCCTCCATATAAACCATATTTTATGCAGAATTAATATACTTACCACAACCATTTCATACGCTACATTAGTCAAAAAGTGAATAAGAAAGTATAAATTATTGGTAAACGTTCTAAACGTATCTATAAACTGAAACATCCTGAAACTAGCCCTACCTTTCCATTTTTGCATGGTTTGACAATTATCCCAGCTTTCTTTTTTTTACACAAAGTTTTTTTCCGCACAAAGTTTACAAATCTTAATCCTTAAAGATCTTATTACGGAAGAAATCTATTGAATTCGAAAAAAAACAAAAAAGCACATGTTATTATTTTTTCTTCTTATTTGCATAAGCACATGTGAAAATATTTATATAAACAAAATTGATGTTGAAAATTCTGTATTAAACTAATATAAAGTTCTGTTCTACAGTATTTGCTATCAAAAACAATAACAAAAAAATGGAAAATATAAATGCTTCTAAAAATTTAAGTATTTTGGAAAGTTTGGATACTAAGGTTAGTAGTGTATTGTGTATGGGGTATTATTTATTTTGAACTTTCAAATAAGATTCTTGAGGAAATAAAGATCCCGTCTATGAAAATTATTTTTGTTTAGATTTGTCGATGTAATGGGATCTGTAGATACAAACAGAGCAAGAAGTCGCCTGGATGTCCTTGCAAGAACGCTGTGTAAAATTGCTCACAACAGTGTTTGTGTGGAAAAAAGAAAGCTGGGATAATTGTCAAACCATGTGTAAATGGAAAGGTACGGCTAGTTTCAGGATGTTTCAGTTTATAGATGTTGAGACGACTCAAACATTTAATTTAGATTTAAATTTATCAGATAGTCATTAAAGAATGGCGAAAGAACTTGATGATTCTGAAAAAGAAATTAAAGTTAGCAAGTTTTTTATTTATCAGTTTCCAGGCTGCCGTAACGTGACTTCATCTTTTTATTACCTAATATGGCATCATCGAATCTATTGTTTGTTATTTATTATGTACATACATCGACTAGAGAGCAGTTAGAAGCAATTGTTGTCGAGGTAACTGTGCAAGAAGCAAGTTCAATTGATTATCTGAAAGACACACTCGCTTCAGCACACCACATCAATGATGAGTCAATAAACGACAAAATATTTCCAGACTGGTGTAAATGTGGAAGTTGCAAACAAATGCCAACATTAATCGAAAGCAAATTCTGCGGTTTCATTCTTACCGGATGTTTGATAAATATTGGCTAGATAGAGATGTTTTGATTTTAAACATAAAAGCTAGAGCTGACATAAGGGTAGAAGATTGGGAATTTAGCACCAACAGTTTAAGGAAGCAGCTTATCGCCAATTTATTTTATGGAAATATGGTAAACTTGGACGAGATAATCGCCGTGTG
The DNA here is from genome assembly GCA_031471615.1 of Aglantha digitale. Taxonomy (NCBI): domain Eukaryota; kingdom Metazoa; phylum Cnidaria; class Hydrozoa; order Trachymedusae; family Rhopalonematidae; genus Aglantha; species Aglantha digitale. Next base: position 5,483 of record JAUELD010106425.1, on the reverse strand, counting down.
AATCCTTCAATCCTACCATTGCCACTCTGATGGCAACAATGCCAAAGGTGACAAGTCTCTGCTACCTTTCTCGCTCCCAACTCTGTGAAGCCTTTTTTTGCAAAGCTTTTCCTTTATGTCAAATGTCTAGCGAATGTTCAACATAAGATAACGATGGATCACTGCAGCCATATCTCGTAATGATTTGATTATGGAAGGGTATGCATCTGTCGTCACTTCACATATTTCCATTTTGTGATGCAGTCTTCACAAAAGACGAACGAAATAGTCACGCTCCATGTTTGTGGCGATACCTTTGCTTATCCTACTGTCCATAATTTCGAGGTAAACAATCACCTTTGTAAAATGTTCCATTATTACGTAAGTGCAAAATCTAGCACAATGCCCCAGAGAATCGTTTCTCCCATCTCCGCAAAGGATCAACTCGGTATACTGTGTAAAAACTGACTTGTTACTCTCTTTCATTTCGTCCCATAAACTATAGACTTCGGGAGAAACATAGAAGTTTTGATTTCGCAAGAAGACTGTTGCTACTGGGATATTATATTTGTTAAAACAGCTGTCTCCTCGCAACTCTTTTAATTTATCGACTGAGACTATCACTCTTTCCTTTTTTACAAACAACATTTCCTGCTGAACACTATCTTTCTTCAAAGATATGGTGACAGCATTATGCAACTTTTGCTTCACCTCCTCTATATTAGCTGCAACTGATGCCTCGACTAATGTGTCTCCAGTGTCTGAACACATCGACATATTAATACATTTATTTTCAAATGTTGATATATTCATAAAGTTGCTGTTCTCCCTTACAAGCATAGCTTTTGTAACATACTTATGACAAATACGATCTATGTCAAAATCCACTTCCTATCCAATATCTACACCTTTCATTTTATATATAATACTTTCGAATAACTCCATATTACTTGTATCGCCAAGTATGTTACAAGAAAAGAAAATAGTTGAGAAAACACTGATGGACATTTATGTAAAGAATAATAATATTTTTTTTGGTCACAGCAGTCTGTCATAAATTTTGAAATGTTGATGAGAACTATATGGGATATTTAGAAAAATAAAATAGTTATTCCAGTTGTTTATTTACTTTATTATTTACTACCTACTGGACTGAAACACGCACAATGACTCAAACAAGGTCAGCTACCTTATATAGTTATTTTTAGGTAATGTATTTATTTACATGAAACTAGATTATCTAATGAACGTACCTTTAGAAATAGGGTAAAACTACTATTTTTGCTCCAATTCGCAAGATTTTGGGCTAATGAAAGATGTTTCCTAGAGAAATACAAAAGCTTTTTAGTTAATAAAAGCAAATAAATTATTGTTTTTTTAATCTCAAATTTTTTTCTGAAATATGTGTAGCAGAAGCCGGAAGCTGTATTACAGAAATTCTCGGTGAGATTAGTTTTTGGTCATTTTCAGACTTGCGAAAGGGGCGCTTAACGGCCGCCACATCATTTATTCTGCGTTTGATGATAGAGCTAAGAGATAAGGAATATGAATGTAGGACTTAGGGATTTGAACTGGTTCGGCATGCCAATGACGTACTCTTTTGCAGTATTGTCGTCTAAAGAGTTGTTTGCGTTTCAAAAGTATTGTTAAAGATGGAGGTTTCTAACTAAAATAGTATTTTTTACTATTATTGAAAACTAACTAAGATATAGGTTCATAAAACCAGTGGTCGACCAGACTTACCACCCCTTTTAATCTCGCCATTTTGTTGTATATGTTTTCTCACTTGTGCATACAAAATATATATGAGATGTCGGAATAAAGACAGGTTAATCAAGACGGCGCGTTATTTCATTCATTTCTTCCGTAATAAGAGTCTTTAAAACTGATTCACTTATTACTTTTGATAAAACCATTGGTAATAACATCTGTCATTGCTTTTTTGCTGCTGTCACAAACGAATGCGAACACCACCATTTCCATCTACTAGTTGTTTCATACGAGTCTACATATTCCTGTTCCATAACCGATCTCATTGATGATTTGGCTGATGCTTTATATATACGATGCCTCAGAATTAGGCCGGGACAAAGAAGCACCGCTAAAATAATATCCGCAGCAGTTGGTTGTATTATTCCTTCTTTGTTTAAATGAGAATTTATCCGATTGATTTTACTATTTTTATTTTTAATATAGATAAAATAGATAACAACAATATTTTATCTTTCTGGACACATTGGAAACCGTTTTCTAAACAATGTATAGCCACTGCTTTACTTGGAACCAGATCAGTTTTTATTTATTTTATTGTTGGTGTTCCCTTCGTAAGGTTCTCGTTGAAATTTTTAATAATATAAGTTTCAAACTGTTCTAAATACCTAAATTTATAAAATAAAAATCTTACAGTTATAGGTTATACCTTTAAAATTGTAATTATTATAATAAATATTGGTTGTTCAGAAAACGTAAACATTAAGAAGATTTATGGGGCTGAAGTCAATTAAAATAACATGTTATAAAATATTATTAAATAAGAGTTTTAGACTAACCTTGAAGCACTGTCATCCAAACAGAAATTGAATGCATCCAATGCTAAGTAAATTTGCTTGATGATTTCGTTTTTGAAATTAGCCAAAGTTGATTTAACCATGTGTTCCGATATGGCACAAAAACTAAAACCTATCCAAAAAACCTCTGCCACTATCCGTTTTTGGCAGAATATGTGTCATAAATTTGACTGCTGTAGCTTCCACTTAAAAACAAAATATAAATATCTTTCTGATGATCATAAAAGAAAGCGAATCCCAACTAGTTTTAAAAATAATGTTAAAGGATAATAAATAGTAATGGCAATGCAATATGCATTTAATTTCAATTTTACTTAAACATAGAAATTACCAATTATAGAAAACGCAATATTTTCTATTCTTCGTTGAGTTAGAGTATAATTAATTAGATGGATGATTGAATAATTTATTAGCTCAATTGAAACATTTTTTTAAATAATGCTGCTATGTCATACCTGAGAACAACTTGCAAAGAAGTTGAGCTTCATCGTTATTATTTTTAACAGTTTCGGAAGGTTTTCTGGATTTATGACCAAACGACTTTTATTCTTTCATAGACTTTTTGTCAGGCCACTAGTTGTTGTCGAACTTATTACTTCTTGTAATAAGCCCAACTTCGTTAAAGGATCCGAAACTACGGCTTTAAAAGCAGATTATTTTCCCGTAAGAAAACCAACTGGTAAACTAAACTATGTATTGATATTAAATCTTTTTCTTCATGTTCACATATTGCCAAACAATAAATCTTTCATAGCTACTATTTGAACAGATTCTTTTGCAAGGTTAATATAGATAAATTAAATATAAGGATACTAAACTGTTGTTGGTGGTCAGACGAATATTGCAAATGTGTTCAGGTTTATTTTGTAGCCTTCTCTTATTTCAATTTGAGAGTTCTTTCGAGAAATTAGATAGTTGATGGTAGTTATCAACGGAAGAAGAATATAGCCAAGATTTGTTCCGATACTGATTGCTTTGGCATTAAGAAATTAAAATAATTTAGAGGTAAATATATATTTAAAATTGGACTCAATAAATCTTCTCGTTTATACAACAAGCATGTAAAATGTTTGCAGTAGTTTAGTCAAATTCTAAAAAAGTATATTTTCCTAAACTTCTAATAGCTTTTAATAGCTTCTAATATTTCTAATAGCTTTTGGTATATATACAATACCTATTCAAATAGTTGATGCTATTAGACTAGAACTCATATTCCTATCAAATATACCAACATGATATATGATTGAAAATTTAGTTAATTGCGTTCTAGTCAAACTTTTTGGTAAAAAGATGATGGCAATGAAATATTAGACTGGCAATAGTACTTATTGAAATTTAACTTTTTTTAGAACTACTGTATACGATTAAATTTTTAAATTGGAGATCATAACGTTTTTTGAATTGCTATACATACCTTGTAGTTTGATGTATTGATGTTCAATTTGAAAAATAATAACAAACAACACAAGCTATGTCACTTGGTTAGATTTCTATAGTTTAGTCAGGAAATTCCTAAATGACTAGCCGTATATGCCCATCATAACGAAATACTGTTGATTTCTCTACGTTGATATATCAAGGTTTATTTAACGTTGAAATACTGTTGATTTCTCGATTTTTCGTGGATGTTGTGAATCATCGTCATTTGAAAAAATAAATCAATAAATTCAGCAGAAATATACGAAATATATCGAAAACTTTTTCGTGAATGTTGTGAATCATCGTCATTTGAAAAAACTCTTTCGAGTGATTATGAATTCACAAATAAAAAAACTCCTGGCTTTATAGATCCAATCGAATTCTTTAAATGAAAAGGCACCCTTTTATTCACATAAATATCCAACTAATAATTTCGGTATCGAGTAGCGCCTTGTTGTCAAAAGTCAACTCACAGAAATGTACCTATTGTCACTATAATATTTTTTTAGTTCCAGTGTTATTTGGCCTGGAACTGGTACTTGTCGGTTATTCCCCCCTAAAAAAAGGACGATTTCTGCTATCTTAATTATTTATCTATACTTGTGTAGACATATTGACTGTTTCACCTGTCTATGTCAGTTTTTTTGTTCGACTTTGCTTGCTTTGTATGTAAGTGAAGGAATGGGAAACTAAATATAACGACTACAGACATAGTATTTTACTACTATGATGTAACAACTATAATTCTTACAGAAAGTCTACTTGAATAGATCTTCTTCAAACATTATTATACCCTAACAAAAAACTTTGCCTATAATAATCAAAATATCTATACAGGAATAAACAGACAAAACTATTAAACAAAATATGTTTAATGAAGGTGTTACAGCTGTTAAGCCAGAAACCAAGGCTTGTCAGCATGCCAGAATGTGAAGGAAGTATCTACATTTCTACTTAACGTTATACCTTTTCATTCTAGGCATGCACAGCTAAACACATAAGATACAATTTGAAAAACATAAACCAGAAATATACACTAAGATGGTTCAGACATTTGGTTGAACCCATTAAACAGGGCATAAAAAATAAGTGAACCTTAAAGTAGAGCTGTGAACAAAATCTGGCTTACCTAAAAAAATGTTAAAAAAAACGGAGCATGAAATAAAATTTGAAATTTTTTTGAAGGAGCTTGTAAGTTGAAAAAAGATCAAAACACAATATGAAATATAATGAGAAAAAAACACAAATACTTCAAAATGTAACTTTTGAAGCAACATTGTGTATTTAACTATCCAAATGAAAGGCAATGCATCGTCCAGCGACCTAATGCTAGCTGTACAATTTGTGATATTTAAGAGTAACAATTCATGGTTGTGAAGCCGCAAAAAGAGTTCTCCTTCTCCTCCTATTTCAGTTCTGTAAATACTGTTTTGTACCAAAGTTTGTTTTGCTTTTTTTCATTTGCGGAAAGTTTTTCATTAAGCTAACACTATGTACATACATACATGCATTTTTATT
>JAUELD010106203.1:0-17665 GCA_031471615.1 Aglantha digitale | reverse complement strand
GAAACCATCAATGGAATGAAAACACCAACTTTGTCTTAAGTACAAAACTGCTTTACATTAATTATTAAGAATGTACGTAAAAGATAAAAATGTAAAGACACTAGATATTGTTTATTTGGGTTTTCCATTTTCTTACATCCTTTGTATCTATTTCTTGTTAATATCAAGAGTTTTAAAAGATAAGAAAGAAAGATGAATACATCCAAAGAATCGATTGCATATATTGTAGAAAAGTTAAACATCCAAAATAATACAACTGTTGTATGTAAAGTGTGTCCTTTCACAGATTTTAAATTCAGTTAAAATAAAGCCAAAAAATATTGTTTGTTTCTAGGTTAAAGTGTTTTTGATTTTTTTTTTTTTTTTTGAGTTACGTATTTGTGACGGTACTACTTTTATCCTTTATGTAATGTTTTAAAAAGCAAATAAAAAATATAAATACAAAACACTATATGGGTTAAGTTCGAATTATACACGCCTACTTGGTCTTTATGCCAAAAAACATTTTTGAGAATTCTATTTGGGAAAAAAATGAAAACTAGCTTGAAACTAGAAACAAATAAAAACTAGCTTGAAACAGAGACAAATAAACTAGCAAATAAACAAATATAAAATTTAATTAAACGGAATGTTTAATAAAATTAAAGTCACGATATGTTTTGCTACGTGGAATTTTTTAATTTTTTTTTTTTTGAGAACCTCTTTGGTTTCATCTAAAGTAACTTGTTTAAACAACAATACATAGTCATTTTTTTTTTTCATCTAAAACCTCATTGATATGTCTTCGCCTGGTTTAAGTTTATGAAATTTTTTAACAGCTTTTGAATCAGTAGGGTAGGCCCACTTGTATTCATATTTTGATGATTTGAGTTATCTCAAAGAACATTGAGTTTCAATATGTTTTTGTTGTATTTATGGTGATGTTGTATTTAAAATTTTAATGTTTATTATAAACAGATTTTTTTTCCATTTTATGTCACAGCATTATGGACTGCTCTACCATTATGTTTTTTGCTATTAACAATATCATTTTTCTTACTTTACCTGCAAGTTAGTTTTTATATTAAAGTTTTTCTCACACACGTGTCGAAACTCAATTAATAAATTTATTATAGCTTCTATAGGTAGATGACTAACTTTTTACATTGACACTCTGCTCTATAAGCTATAAACAACGCTTAGTATAAATATTTTTGTATTTCCACCAGATGAATGAAAGGGAGGATTCGATTTGAACTTTGTATTTGCATAATCAATATCATAAAGTCTATGCAGCAGCTCAGTTAAATGTTGGTACTTAGCTTTACATAAGCGTTATAAAAACATACTACTTATCGACCATTTGTATTTTTACTTTGTTATCATAATATAGATTTAGTAAATTTAAATTTTGAATCATTTAACGAATTAGTTTTACCTTTAAAATGTAAATAAATTTAAACATAAGCAGAGAAAGTAGAATTTTACTTTACTTTACATTTTTTTCTTATAAATTATTTAACTTGTCTATTTTTCTTTTTTATTCTTGAACATTTATCTGGCGCCAGATCTCTTTCACTTTTTCAATATTTTCATATATTTTATTTTCTAACGATAGATTTAGTTTTCAATAATAGAAAAACGAAATGAAATAGAAAGGGATGTGAGTAGTGCTATTTGTTACATCACACCAAAAGTATTTATTATTGTTAACAAAGTGTTCTTTTAGCATGCTATTGCACAACAGCGTGACTAATCTGGCATAAGTAATTATTGGTTTCATACAGCTATTTTATCGTACAGAAAAAAAAGTTTAAAAATATTTAAATATGTATTGAGGAAACCTTTTCTTCGCATCAATTTGATTTTAACAAAAGGATTGAAAAAAATATAGTTTCAACCCTCAATATTGTTCCTTAAAATACAGACGATCACAGTATGGTTCCAAGAGATTCCAGGTGGTCTAAGAACGTGTTACAGATTTCAAAAATATTATATTCTCATAGTAGTATAACTATATGACGAAGCACAAAGGGACTTTGAATGAGATTATTTTTTATATAAATTATAGTATCATTGACATATTGTTTGTTGTAAATTATAAAAGATTGAATGATATAAAAAGTAATGTTTTTAAATCGTATAGCAGCTAGTATGATTATCACTTGCTATACATTTTTAATTCAAGGCAAACAATTTTGTAAGGCAGCTTACTAGTGAAGAACATTCCCGAGTGAAATGTTTTTTGTATTTACTTAGTTTGTATAAACAAAAACAATTCCCAAAAGACTTTTTGCTATCTTTTATTTATGAGACTAAATGTGTGGTACTACTTATCTATGCCTAAATATATTATTTTTTAATTATTTTTTTTTCAATTAATTTACTAATAATGTAAAAGATTAATTAAAAAATATATCCAACTAATGAATAACAAATCTTAACATTCCAAGAATATTTAAAATCATTAGTTCTTGGAAAAATGGGAAACATGCAGGATTACCCTTAGTCATTCTATGCCGCATCAAAATCACAAGGAAGGTAATCTCAACTAGGGTTATAAATATCAAATATATAAATATACCTTTTCAATGCTACATGAAAAGTAGAAAAATTATATTTCACTCTCGTCTTGTAAATAATTATATCGTCTTGTAAACGGATATGAATTTACTATTTTTTCGAATTATGAAAAGTAATAAGAAAAATCCCTTACCTGTAAGTATGATCTGTTAGCTACTATCATTGGACCGTCAACTATAACTTTCTTTTTGTGTTTTTTTAGGGAAATGTTTTTTAACAAGTCATAAATAATTCAATATTTAAATGCACTATTTTCATTAATATTCTTTTCTTTAAAACATTAATATAACGCTGTTATATTGGCGTGTAATTTAATTCAAAAAATAGTTAATACTTTTATCCCTTATTAGAATAAAAAACTTGCAATTAAATTTAAACATTGTAATAGAATTTATTCTAGAGAAATAGTTCGCTAAAAACTTTTAATAATAAAGTTACTTTAAAAATATATTCCATTTTGAACGAGCATAGCGCTGGTGAAACAGTTGTTTTTTTTATTAAGAGGAAATGCGTAAATAAACTTTCCATGACGTAGGCTAAAGTGAATTATTGTAACTCAAATTAATGGTTCTAGGCCTGTGGTGAAACATTTAGTTTTCAGTTTTCTATTTTATTTTCAGGACCGGATTAGGGTTAGGGTTAGGGTTAGGGTTAGGTTTCTATATATATTCCGGTCCTGAAAACAAAATAGACTTAATATTTCGATAGACTAAATATTTCGTTACAGGCCTGTTACTGATTTTCTTTTTATTTCAATTCTACTAACCTATTCACTACGATGTATATTTTCTTAACATGCAACAACTTTCTAGGTGAGAACGATATATATTTCATGAAAACAAAATGAAAAAAAGGTTGCGAGCTCCACCCCCTTATATTTAAACACTAGAAACTTGTTTTTTTTTAAAAAAAAAAAAGTTAATTGTCAAACATGGACCAATCAAACTATATTATTAGAGCTAAAATTAAGTAACCTTTTCGAACCAGATAATCTTGTATTTAAAAGACAGCACAATAAAATATAGGAAGTTCTTCAAAATAAGACAATAAATATGCGTAGAACTAAAAAACATGAGAAATAAAAATTTCTTTTATTGTTTATTTTTTGTATTTTGCAGGTACAGTCACATTTTTAAAACAGATAAACTTGTATTTAAAAGAGCGCAAAAAGAAGGGGAAAATAATGATAAATATGCGAAGAACGAAAAAAATATATCCTTAAAATAAATAAATTTCATTCTTTACAATATTTAATAAAAACATCCAACATATAAATATATACCACAAAGACAACTCATAAACAATACATAACGAACTTCAAAAAAACAGCTATACTAAAATTTAGGTAACTCGTTACAATTTATAAGAGAATAAATTATCAATGACAAAAAAAAAGAAAGATGTGTTTTCTTTGGTTAGAGATGTGCAATAAAAGGTCTTCTTCCTAAAAAGAATCAAAGAAAAACTTCTATATTGTGACTTAAAAGAAGTTGTTTAAATTGCACAACTTCAAACTTGAAGTACAGAAAGGATCATCATCATTACAAAGTCTGAATGTTGTTATCTACCTATAAAAAGGTTTTAGTTGAATTGTAGCGTGGCACTGTACACACAAACATCTTATAGTCAGACGGTTGTTATTAATCCTTCTTGTTTGAAAGCACTACGTATTACTTATTCTACACTTGATTGATTGTGATATTATATGTTAGAACTTATACCAATGCTGAATTATTTAAAATTCTAACTCTGCAAAATTGTATTGAAAATGTTTGTTTCGAATTATTTCCTACCTATATAATGACAAAATTTGAAAGAAATACTAAAGTTTTTCTGCTTTATCAAAACTAATGTTATATTTGTTATATCTTTTTACTAAAATAGCTAATACTTGTCAATTTCACTCCACTTGAAAGTCACAAAAACTAGACAAAAAAGAGGTCCAACGAATAATTGTTTTATACCACCAATGAGGAACAAGCAATTTTAATTAACAGGTGATTTTTTATAGGAAGTTGTCATTGTCGATATCCCTGATATCACTGATTTCGTAACTACGTTGTTTAACGACAGAGCTTGTAAGAGCTTCGAAATCGGTACAACAATTATTATAAACAAATCTTTTGGGGCACTTTATGGCTTTGATACACGATCATCTTTTCCGATCTTTTAAAAAATTGAATTTTGAACTTATTATACGTTATTTTCCTAGCATTTTTTTATAAAAAGTTTTCTCTTTTCACACTTTGTTTTTGTTTTTATTTTACTTTTCCCACATCTTTTAAAGACGACATTTGAAACAATAGCGTCTCAGTACTTTGAATAAAAACTCGTCATTGGCAGTTTCATTTTCATCAGATTATATTGATTCGTGTTGAACAGACGACATGCGCAACGATTGAAGATATGGAGAGCGTCGTTTACGATTATTATCGCCTAAGGTGTCGTTCAGTCAATTAAGAACAATCAATCAATTAAGAGAATATATGTTGGACGGTTAAAGACAATGTGATAATAATCTTCGAAAATGCTACTGCAGTTTCACACCACTCAAGATCTCTACCATCTCGCTCATCGACGAAAGCGCCTCAATTCAATTCATCTCGTCCAACGTTAGAAACAAACTTTTGTTTTTTGCCCACTCAACAGTATATAATTGATACAGGTTCGTTCGTTTCTACACCACCATCGATTCACACGCACACGCAACCGCACTAACAAAACAAACTCTTACAAAATTTAAAATTACACAGTTTTACAACAGTTTGGCAAAGGTTCAAGAACGCTTTTACCAACGCAAATATGAACGATAACTACATCACTTTTTCCTCAAAATGAGGACTAACAGATGCAACAGGCTTACCAATAGGAATTGGATGAGAGTATTCGTAAAAACGTATTCATAAAACAATTCCACAACAATAACAACAGCCATGACAACAACGTGCTGAAGCGCGGCTATGTTAATCCACCAACACTTAAGGTATAACACAATAACAGCATTCTCTACCAAAAAGTGGTGCAACAATGCCGCTAAAATAACAACAACAAAAATAATAACCCAGAAAATGGCGAAGATGAGATATCTGTGTACGAAAACGACGACATAGATAATGAAGTTAACGAATACCTACATATACGACAACCACGACAAATACTACACTATGAAGCTCCTTCAACACACGAAACGACTGCCAGAAACACCCCCATCAAAGCCTCGATCGTAAAAAACAGAACAGTTAACAGTAGTTTAAAACATCTTCGAATTGTGAATGGACAATTGACGAAATTCATAAGATGAAACTCCCCCACACATCATAAAACTACTTCCACCTTTAATGGAATCAAGATTATCGCAGCATTATTTAACTAACGAAACGTAGGTAGTAGTGTACTTTTGCCGGTTCTGGATAAGCACCTTGGCAACCAATTAACTCTGCATTGGTTGTTAGATAGTAAAAAGTATTGGGAATTCAGAACAAAGGTATATTTACCATCTTAATTGTTAAGTTGGTCGACAAATGAGTGAAATTAAGGGTAGGCAAACTAGTGTAATTGCTGTGGGTGAGGTCTTTAATCTCCTCAGCGAGTTTAAGTGTTATTACTTAATTGGGGGTTTGCACCTGCGTATAATTGGGGGTTTACATCAAATTAAAATAGTTTTGGTAAAGTATGTTTTGGAAACTTTGATCATCATCATGCATTTTGGGCTAATAATTTTGCTTACTTCTTACAACTTTATAAATTTCTTTGATTATTTGGAAAACCGTATTATTGCTGATATGGTTTATCATATCTGGCGTATTTATTTTCTACTTTATGTTTCAGGTGACAAAAAACTTACTATATGTCCTACTCTATGAAAATTTAAACAAATTATATTGCCACCTGTAGTTTGACTAGTTCTCCCACCTGTATAGTTGTGTTGTTCCATTTGATCTAGGCAAGAGCTATCAGTTTTTAACTGATTGTTTTCTTGTTTTCTCTGTTCTCCATTCTTTTAATATTTTCAAGCATAGAAACTCTTTTTATAACGGATTTTATGTTGTAATTGTTGCTTTTTGAAAGATAAAAAATATTCTCTCCAAGTTTTCAAGTAAAAAAGAAGTTTAAAAGGAAATTCTTTAATGCTATAAAGGTGGGTTAAAACATATGATTTTTTATTTACAATTATTTCCTTTGCAAAGCATTTTACAGTTGAATGTTGAATTCTCAGTTACCTAAGTTACGAAAGAAAAAGTTTTCTCGGGAGCTGCCACTTTTTCAATAATGAGTTGGAATTCCAACAGCACACAGAAAGTAGTGTAGCTACAACAAAACAAATGAGAACAAAATACTGCTTATCGAACATACTTAAGCATAAAGCATTTAATATAGAATTTTATGGTAATTAGAAATTTTATACCACAAAAGACTAAAAAATGATCAATGTGTATGCTATCTTTTAGATGATTTTTTTTTGTTCTAAATTGTAAGTGCATCAATGCATAGTCAAACAAACTATTGTTTTTATTATTATAAAAGAAACTCGAAAGTTAAGATCGAAATCATAGCCAAATCTTCTTTCTAAAAATATTTCCTCTAAATTAGTACCTCAATTACGACTTACCGAACAAATAGTCTGAAAATGAAAACCGCTTCCTTCACGAACTTGCATATGATCTCATTCAATGGTTGTTTCCAGTATTTTTGAACGTGTATATTAATAAACATAAAATAGGCGCGAAGTGCTTGAAACCTCTGATTCTTACGTTGCTTTAAAAACGTTCATAATGCTTTGACCAATATGCTCGATTTATGGTTTAGTACCTCTAGGATAACGGATGGTATAGTTATGTTTTAATTGCTATTAGGAAATGAGGAATGGGAAATATTATGGAGGAAAACCCTTTCATAATGGTGATTGATAATGGTCTTTACAAGCAGATAGAGAACAGATGTTTGCATGTGTGTGAAAAACATTTCAAAGAGAAAGATCTTTTAAGATGTAAGGCTATAATCAATAAGGCTAAGATTCTCTACTAAATGATTTTTCAAAAAGGACTTCATGATAAGTCAGGGCATCTGCCTTGAAGCCTTATAAAAAAGTTAATATTGTTAAAATTAACCGGTACCGTACATACAGTATGATAAATAAAGACTTGATTTGATTGGTTGAATATCGCGCGTAAATTAATTGGCTCTTTTAAAAAGGTGGAAATTAATTTCTTCGAATGGGATTGAAAGTCATGTGCTTTGCTTGAAGAAAATAATACAGAAAAAATAAAGTAATATAGATATATTCTGTTTGATCATAGTCATACGAAAAAGACTATACCTTGTTGAGTTAACCATGAAAACAAGGTAGTGGGCCATTTGTTTTTCAAAGATAAGCTGTATATATCATCCATTAAAATAAAGGTAGTAGTCTTTAAATGATAATAATGTAATAGCAATGAAATATATTTTGCTCATTAATGAGGCCCATAATCTTTAACAATGCATTGACCTCATGTTATACTTGTTGTTTTCTGCAAAGGAAAGCTGACAGGAGGGAAAATCACACCAAGGCTAGCGAAAAATGATCACACTACTACCCATTCTACATCTCTTAGCGTATAAATATATAGATGATTACTTTAAAAACTTATACCTTCAAGAAAATATTGACACAGTGGTCATGGAGAATTTATAATAATTTTGCACTAGCGAAAACCATTGAGTTTACTATTTAATTGAACAATTACTCATAGTCATGGTGCTTGAAAGTCAAAATGATTGATCAGTAATATCATTGATTATTTCATAAATAAATGAATAAAAAAATACTGTAAGCCATCAACTTAAACAGAAATATATAAATTTAAAAACGTATCGTATCGTTTATATGGTTGAAAGTATCGAACAAAATAGATCCCAAATAAATTAAAATAAAGTATAGGTTAAGGATTAGTGAGATTGATAAGATAAACAAGAAATAAAGTATAATGAATAAAATCAGTAACCTATTAAATTAATGGAAATAGTAATAATCAAATGAATTAAATTTGCAATCAGAGGCACTCAACAGAAGTGTAAACTCAAACCATAATCACTGATCAATAGTTTTAAAAAGAAGAACAATGAAATTAAAACTTGTCATTAAAACTCTAAAAAATTTAATTTCAAAAAAAAAGTAAAGCCAAAAATGAAGCAAGTTGTATAAAAAACAAATGAGAGTTGAATGGGAGTTAAAAAAGTTAACTTAATTTTAACTTAATATTAATTAAAACACTGACATCCTTTTTTCTTTAAAAATTGTCAAATGTTTTGATAAAGTCTTTTTCTCAACTATTTTGTCTGTTATGGTCGTGGTGGCTATTTTACTTTTATTTTATTACAAGCTTTGGTGAAAATCGGATCTATCTTCTATATAGTGAGTGCAATAATATAACTTAAATGGGATGTTTTCAATATCTTTGGAAAAATTATGTTGGACCAGCCAAAGAATGATCACACTACCCTTTCTACATTTTTACCATGTTATCAATGTAATGAATTATTACTAAAAATATTCATATGAATTAAAATTTTCAAATAAAACAAAAAGACTTGGCTTGGTAAAAAAGATAATAAATGAATATAATTTGCAATGTTTTTTTATGATTTTAGTCTAGATAGTCATAACTTTTTATTTAACTTTTTCTTCTTTTTGTATATCATTTTAATGGAAACCATAGCAGTGTATTTTATATAATTGATGTACATTTTAAAGCAATAGCATTAAACACTAACTGCTTATGTTTTCTTTCTTTAATTTAAATAAAAAATAATTATATCGTTTCAAAGAAGCAATTTTCATCATGGTAGTTTTAATTATGCTTTATGTATAAGTTAATTAAAAAGTTTATTTTAGTACATCGCTTATTTTGCTATTCTTTATGACATGAGTAAATCTAAATCAAGATTTTTTATGGAGAATTTTTTTTCAATTTTTACGGCAAAAAAGACGTTTGTTATGTTTTTTTAAAAAAATAAACTCAAGTAGCCTCTTTGTCTAAATAATGTATCAAAGTAAAACAAAAAATTAAGTTCTTATATTACCATTCAAATAAACTTTTTATGAGCAAAAATTTAGGTATTGAATTTGCTTAAGCAATTTATTGTGCACGTTATTTTGTGTACTGTATGTGAAATAAGCTTCAGTTTTAAGGAAGGTACACACTGTATCAATACTCAGAATAAACACGTACTTACACAGTTTCACTTGAACCTCAAACAGTTAATGTTATCTCACTAAATTTCTCACAAAAAACAATATCGTATCCACCTATTGTTAGAATTGCTATTTTCGACAGGCTCAAAGTTTTGACTGTACCATCACATATGTGACTCTGTTGATTGAAACTTTATTTTCTTTGATGAAAAAACAACCTACCTACGTAAGTTAATCATACAGATTTTTGAAGCCATAAATCATCTTGCCAATTTGGTTTGGACAAGGTTTATTCATGATTGACCATACTTCTATTTTTGTCAATGCTGGTCTACCAGGTAAACATCTTTTGTTTTATTTTTTTGCTAGTAGTGAAGTTCAATTTACTGAAATATGTTCGAATATAAGAAAAAAAACAATTGCATTAACTCAAATATATATGCATTTCTTGAGAGAATGCATGCCCTTTTATCCAAATTAGCATCAGAATAAATTAAAATAGTTCTGTAAAGATAAAGCCTAACTGCCAGAATTATTGCACTATAAAAGAAGAAAGTCTATTTATGATGTCTCATACAACCCTTCCAAATCTATGCTGAAGTTACTACTTTATCAAAGTGTATAAGAACAGGTACTTAAGAAGAGTTATCAAAGCATGCAGATTAAAGAGTGACTCGAATATTGTTAATTTGACATTATATATTTTGCACTGCAATTTTTTTATGAGTAGAAAGTTATTTAATCACAAGGCTCATTTTTGTCTCTTTTTCCATGTTGTTTATTTCTTCCACATTAGTGATTGAATAATCTTACTTTTATTTTATGTTGCAGTACTATAGTAAATGGATAAAAACAGTTAAAATAAAACATGTTTGATTTATTATGATTTAAAAATGGCAGACGTTTTAGTAGCTAGTTTGGCGCAGTTACATCAGCTTTTATCTGTTGATGATCAATCTCGCCATAACCAAGCTACTTCTGTTGTTCAAGATATCTTTAATCATGCTCTCACTGTGTCATCGAACGAATCAAGTGAGTTTTTTTTTTTTTTTGTATATATGATTGTAGAATTGGTGTTAGTGCAAAAACATAAAGCTGTTGCTGTTATTCCAATATCAATAAGTTTCCTCGTAAATTTGGGCTTTTTACCTTGTCTTTTTTTACATGGTATTTTTTAAATGTAAAAGTAAAAAAAAAATTTCCATGCAAAACTCATTTACAAAATTCTTGTTTTTGGGTAATTAAGATCAAAGATTCGGTTTTTTGCTTAAGTATAATTCTGAGATCTTATGAATGGTTTCACTATTATTCCCATCTTTTCTAAAATTTCACATTTGAGTTTGGCTTTTGTGTTAAATTTGTTTGTTGCATTGTATAGATATTATCAATCTTAATGAGTCCATTTTAATTAGTCAACCTTTGTTCTTGTTATATTAAGCATACATTTCATCTTTGTTGTTTGGTAATGAGACTGGTATTCTAAAGTTTTTAAAATCTGCAACAGGTTTCAAAGAGGTAAAGTTGTATTTATTTATCACCACTTATTTCAGGCCAATGTTGTGTAATAGCAAATGTTGAAATTGATTACAGAATATTGTTTATTAGGTAGTTTTTACTAGCTCTAGCTAATGTGGATAAGTTTTATAGAATGGGGCACTATTTTCGCATTTTAGTTTTTTAGATGTCACAGATGTTTCTTCTTGTTTCTTTATTGAGTGTCATTAAGAATTAATTATGGAAATTAGTTTCCTAGCTTTTCCTAGCTTTTCCTAACATTATATGTTTTATATTTTATAAGAATTTTTGTTTTAAAGTTTGAAGCTGTTAAAGGTGACATATTAAGATTCCTTGCCGAGTATCTTAAAAAAGATGATATCAAAAGTAATGCGTTGTATGTCAAGCTGATCAAGGTTTGTTTGTTGTAACGAGTTTCTGAAAACAATAGCTTCCCTACTGCAAAATTATATATATAATATTTTGTACTTTAGTTTTATGTTTACCTGTTGTTGTTCAATATTGTATCACATATCACATTCTATTTTTTGTTTCATTTCACAGGATGTTTGTGTATCATCATACACATGTGACCTATCCAATAAAGTTAAAGCAGAGTGTGCCAATGTTTTGCACCAGGTATTTGTTACTTTCTGATAAAACACATTATTCATATGTATATTTTTACTATTAGTAAATTTAATGTTTGTTTTTTCAAATTTAATCTTTTAATCAAATTCAACTTCTTTTTTAAATGCTTATGTATTCGAAAATTTGATTGTCTGACACCTGTCATATATATAGTTTATAGTTGAGTAAAGTTTTGTTTTCTAATGCTGATTGCCTTATTTTGATTTTTAACTTGAGCAATGTGTTTAGTTGCAGCTATTTCTAGCATTATTTATTTTGATTGAATAAGGTACTTATAAGAGTACTTTGAACTATTTCAGCTTCTGATGTTAGACATTGATGTCCTGGAAAATGAACTAGATATTCAAAAGTTGTTTGACAGGTAATACTTTTGACAGATAGTAACAACACATCTTCTTATTTATTGACATTAATAGTAAAAAATAATGCTTTTGCATAATAAGGACACTTATTCCTTTTTAGTTGACTACCAGAAATGAAAAAAAAATATGATTTGAGTACTGAATATTTTGCCTTTAATTTAGATTCTGGTCTGAATGTTTAAATTGTTCAAGAGGTTCTGGTAAAGCTGGCTGTAAGTGTATTACTGTATCACTCAAAAAATGTTTTTCTTATTTTTCAAGACAAAGTATAGTCAAGCAAAAAAGTGTATCAATTGTTTGTTAGTTACAAAGTTTATTAGTTGCAAAGTTTTTTTTTTATTGTAAAAGATGTTATATACGTTCAGCACTGAAACTGCATTAAAGCAATTCAAACGATAGGAATTTTCAAATTCTGCATTTATTTGGCGAAAAACAATTCAGACTAATTTTATTACATTAGCTCTTTTTCATAAAATTGTTAACTTCCCTGTTTCCTATATACCAGATGTATTTTTTTATATATATTTCAGTAAAATGTGCAATATACAGCCTTATGGGTGGATTTTCTGAAATGTACCCTGAAGTAGTTGGTGCCCAAGCAAGCAGGTTGTTGTCATTGTATTTAGGATCACTGAAGCAAGAGATGGTGGTATTGATGTTATTCTATTATAAGATGGATTTAAATTTTAACTTTTAGGAGATTCTATGTTTTGTGCTTTCTATGGTCTATTGAGAACTAACTCTTTTACAATATTCTTGATTTAATGTGATGTACACCTACAGTAGTTTTAGTAGTTTAAATGGTCATGATAACTCAGTCATCTAAGTGCAATTATCGTGCTTTATCCTTTAAATTTGGGCTCACCATAATTCTGGAAGCGAAACTTACTGAGCTTGCCTGTTCATTTAGATGATGTCAATAGTCACTTCATGTAATTCTTAACTATAAAAATCATTAAACTATTAAATAATAGGTAAAGAAATCGAAAGTTGAACTTCAAGTTATCACTGGCTGTTTTTTGGGCTTAACTGGCTATCTTGTTAATTTCACTCAATCTATTGAAGAAGGTTTGACTTATTTATTTCTTTTGATACTTGTTATTTAACCTTATTTTTAGTTTTAGTATTAGCTTTTTTTAGTTTTTATCTATAGATAAGTTTTTGCTATAAACTTTATAGGATCAAAATATGCCAATGATATATTTAACTATGTTAAACTCTGCATTATTTCACAGGTTAGTTTATATTATGTTGCCATTTGCTTGTTAATGTGTATGTTGATGCAATTTATCCTTTTAAGTAAACATTCCTTAATTAACATTAAGTCATTTTTTACACTCAATGTTTAATGGTCTATAATGGTAAAATATAAAAATATCTAATGATCTTTTGGAAAAGTTGTATGATCCTAATTTTTATTTGACGTAGGATTACAAACGTTATGATGCTCCGAAAGGTAAACTTTGTAACTTGCTGTTATAACTAACTTTGTAACTACATAAGAACTTTTTTGATGCAAAAATATTTTATGGTTTGGATCATAATTAATTTTTTGCCATTTACATCAAATTAATAAGTGGGGGGGATATATGGCTAACTGAAATATTGTATGGTATCTTGTTTGTTTTAGCTGCACTGTATTTGCTGAAGAGACATGGTTGCCAGTTCAAAGAATTAATAACAAACCAAGCTGAGGTGTTGATATGTGTTGCATGAATTGTTTTTTGACAATTTTCTTATGTAAAAAGATTAATTGCCCAAAAGCTTAATTATTAATTATACTTATCATTTAAGGCATTTTAAATTGTTTTAATAAACATTGCTTTGAAAAAACAATTATGGTATCCTAGCTTTGCTGTATTGGATCCTGTATGCAGTATATGCAATTAGTTCATTATCTTTTTTGCGTTTTTACTAAAAAAAAATCTAAAATATTTTATTTTTTTATTAGAAAAATATACAATAAAATGAAAAGATATTCTTAAAAAGTCTTATAACAAAGTTCACAAAGTTAAATTATTAAAGCCAAAAAAATGGAAAATTATTTTTTTTTATGCTAATTTTTTATTATTCTAGGTCTTTCATATTCAAATTGCAATTTTTGATGAATATAGCTCATATCTTTGCTTGTATATCTAGATTATAAGATGTTCTACCAAAACCTTCATCTAAATTTTTATTGCATGGTTTCCATAGGATATTGCTGTATTCGTATTGGAATCTTCACTAATAACTATTAGTTTAACAATACACCTGCAATTATATATTACCATTCTTCTGCTATTTAGAAAATATATGAAGCTTTGCAAGTATGGTGTTGTCATATTAATAGAGATATGAAGTTCTTAGCTATTGAAACCACAGACGCTGTTCTCATGCAAGTGAGTAAATTGAATCATATGTATTCTGCTTTTATTTATAATATTGAGTACACAAATTGCTTTCTAAGGAATAATCAAACAACTTAAAAGTTATTTAAACAACCTTTTTTTAATGCCTATGATTATCAAATTACTAATCAATTTATTTGCTAGAAATTTTTTAAAACTTTGTACTTAAACAATTTACAAAAGTTTCTAAACCAGACTCAATCTTTTGATCCTAAAAATGTTTTAAAAATGTTTTTATTATAGTAGAATTCATTATTGCAATATCAATTACGTTTTACACATTTTTTTTCTTCTTTTCTTATTTCTGTTGTTGTAATATAAACATATTTGGAATGAACCCTAAATTCCTTCTTTAATTCTATTTATCACTGTTAAAGAAATATAAACATAATTGGTTTGAACTTTACTTAGCGCATGTCTTGACGCAGTGTCCACAAACAAACCTGTCTAAAATTTGTGTTAAATCAAATATTATCAGCTGGAAATCAGTTTTTATAAATGTTCCAGAATTGTTGTTTTATTAACTTGCTCAATTAAATATTCATAGATATGTATTTATATATCTGCTGAGGGACATATAGTTCAACATCAAGGGATACTAAAGGTAGAAACTGTTTTCTTTTTCTGCAAATTATGTTTCGATAATTCTTTTAATAATAATCTTTCTAATTATTTTGCTTTAGAACTTTATGTCAAAATTTCATAAAACTTTACAGTCATCTAGTGCTACAACAAAAGAAATTTTAATTGCTGTAAAAGGCTATGGAAAATTTGCAGAGGTAAGCAATTTATTGAAATTTAGTGTTAAAATGTGTCAGATTGATTGCCCAGTAAAGGCGAGTAAAGGCATCATAATAATTCTTTAACACAATTTCCAGGCCTGCAGTAAAGTTTTCCAGCAAAGCGAAATGCGATTGATGTTTGAAGAGATTCTTAAAAGAAGCGAACAGTGTTATTTGTGGTAACTATATGTTGTTATCTTTTCATTTTTGCCTTGAACATATTAGAAAGATACACGAGTCTAATTTACCTTAAGTTTGTTTCCCATATTTTCAAACAAAAATAAACAGCAAGAAGTCAGTATAAAAAGAAATGGCAGATTTAAAATACTATCTTTATCAGTGAGTCATAAAACCTAAAATGGTATACATAGAATATACTTATATATTATACATAGGCGTTATTCTTTTAAATTAAAAAGATATGTTTAGATGGATAGAGCTGGTCAATAAATATACTTTAATCAAACAGTAGTATTTGGTTACATCATGAATAAAATATTTTTATATTTAATATCTTTTTTCCAAGTTAAGCCGTTTTCTTCTTTTAGTTTGGATGCCTCACAAGATGAAAGCTTTTATCAACTTCCTACGTTTTTAGAATCACTGGCTAATATAATAAAATACTTGGAAGAGGTAAGTTTTGTTTGCTGTTTGTGAACGCAAATAACTGGTTATTGGCTCTTGTCAGTGCTAGAAATTGTCATCTTTGATGTTAATTCTAGCAAAAAAAAGCTGACACCCTGATGGTGAATTTCATTTTAAGTTAAAAGCTTTCTTAATGAAGGACATGACTGATGTGAAACTGTTAATTACACATTTTTTCTTTCTTTTTTTTCTAATTCTCAATGTTTTTTTTGTTTTTGTAGTTATCAATGTCGTATCTTTATCCTTTGGAAAAACTAGTTATATTGTTATTTGATTTTTATCCACGTTTGGGAGCTAAAGGTCAACATATCTACCATAAAAGTTTAACAGCATTTATTGAAGCTTTGTTTTCATATCAAAGTTTGTTTAAAACTTGTTTATCTCAAATGGGTATGTGCTAATTTTTATTTGTATTTTTCATTGTTGTAAATTCAATTCCGAGCAATTATTAGTGTTTTAAAGTAAATCTAGTTGACCAATGCACTTTATAATCCTTTTATTATTACAAAAAATTTTGATCTTTTTTTATATTCTTTCCTTTCTTGCCTTATATGTCTACAGGTTTGATCATGTTTTCAATTTAGTGTACCAATGTTTGATACGAACATGTTCTTACCCTCTTCATATCGAAAAGGTAAATCCTTTTATTATATATAGCAACATTAACACCAGCAACAAAAAAATAGATGAGCAGTCCCATTATATAGAATATACTCCTTATATGGAATTGAAACTGTCAATGGATAGTACATTAAGTAACTGTTTTCCTAAAGAGATTTTAACATATAAAATTAAAGTTGTTTACATTATGCTATTCATATCTTATGACAATACATATTCCCTTTGTTTATTGGAATTCATTATTACGATTGTAATAACTTTCTCCAATTGTTATCAAGGTGGCTCCCTGAAAGTCTGAACTTCTTCAAACCAAAGCATGACAAATAATACAAAGATTGCATAACTCCTGTTTTCTTTTATAAATTATATATATTGTATAACCTGATCATGAGTAAGAGTGGTCATTTGAACACAACCACCTCTCTTGGACATGGATTGAAAAGCATCGATTCATGTTTTATTGTTGGTGAAAACCACCACCTACGTTATTGAGCCATTTTTATTTTAGTTCTTTTATTCATCATCTCTTACATTGAAAGTTCTTGTGTTAATGTACTCTGTGAGAATTAATGTTTTCAATGTTTAAATGTATTTTTTATACGATAGCTGTTAGATGAGCCAGATGATTTGTCGCGTGAATCAAAACTGGAAGTATCTTATAAAACATTTTTGCCTGTTTGGAAAGCGTTGCTTGATAGTAAAAATTATAGGGTAAAAATGATTTATAATTTATGTATTATAGTTGAAATTAAGTTATTAGATCAAAATGTGATATGAATTGCCCTTTTTTTAATATGTAAAATCTATATCTTTCGGCACACAATTTTTTATTTCCTCTGATAAATTAATTAAGTTTTTTGACTGTTAACATTAACAGGTTTCTAATTACGATTTATCTGAAAAACCAGTTTATATTAAAGAACAAGTATACGATGAGATAATGCAAAGTATTCTGTCGATACTTCAAAAACTGAACTTAGTGAC
>JAUELD010105981.1:0-11220 GCA_031471615.1 Aglantha digitale | reverse complement strand
TACTAAAACCAGGAAATAAACAGAAACTCTCAAACATACTTCTAGAAAATATATAGTAGAAATAATTTTTATTGTAATTGACATACCTGTACTAAAAATTGTAATTGACTATCTTTAGCAGCATTTGCAGCTAAAAGATACCTATTGATAAAACTTTCACAAGTCGGTACACTTATGTCGAACGATAAAGTTTTTAATATTAGATGTTCCATTCGAAGAACTTGTTTAGCATTATAAGTGTCATCAGTAATATATACAAATTCTGCAACTTCAGGTGGATATATTTCTTCAAATTTTCTGCAATAAAATTAAATTTAATTAAAGTACAAGTTAGTTTAACAAGAGTTCATATACAAGATTGAAGCATTAGGCATTTAAGAAGAATGTTTATGGATAGCCTTTAAAATAGTAATCAGACATTTTCATAACATACTGTTTCCACATTAAAAATTTGAGTTTCAAATTTTACATTAAATTTAAATCAAAGTATTTTTATTTTTATAAGTATAAAGTAAACACTTACGCTGCTACAAGCATACAAGCTGCACCCACCAGTTGAAGTTTCCCTCTCAATACTGACATACAAGATAAAAACCTATCAATATAGTTAATTGTAAGATATAGAGTTTGTGGATTTAATTTATATTCTTCTGCAACTTCAACAAGCCAGTCAATTAAGATTGCTCTCATGCTATTGTTAATATCAGCTTGTTTTTTCATATAGTGTTGCTTTGCTCTGAACTTTTTCTATAAGTAACAACAAAAATATAAAAAAGAATTAATTTTCACTGAGAAGAACAAAAATGAGTTAATATTAATAGAGATAATATAACTTGTAAAATTTGCCTATTGCAACTTGCCATTATTATCAAATTTTTGTAACACTGATTGAGCATGTATAAAGAACTATTTAAGATATTCAATATAAAAGTTTTGAAACCAACAATGTTTGTTTTATAACTATTTCCAAGAAATAATAGATTAATAGGTGAAATTTCTAAATTTTTAGCTTTCCTGTGGTTAGAATTTGTGAGAAATGACAGACTATATTAATACCTCAACTTTTTTCATATAATTGTGAATATCTTGTGCATATTCAGGACATCCAAATGTCGGATCTAGTTTTGACGTTATATCATCTATCTGCAGACTCAAATCAGATTTAATTTCTTCGAAACTTTCTGTTGAACATTGTATGGGGGATAAAATCATAGGAGAGTCAACTAAAACAGGACAATATATCTGCTTATAATTTTACTTGAAATGAACAATGATTATGGTAAGGTAAAGATGCAAATATTTCAACAGTTTTTTAATAGTAAGTTAGCCTAGGTAACCGGAGTAGTTCACCATTATGCCGAAAATCAACCTTTTATTAGTTTTCGCAGCTTACATACCTGTTCTTGATAAAGATGTTGATAGAGCTTCGCTGCAACCCTGGTATCTATTATACCCATCATTCTTTTTGCAAATTTCAGAAGGGTTTAATTTGCTATTCGTGACATTCTATAAAGAACATATTTAATTGAGATAAGAGACTTTTGAGATAAATAAGAGTATTTTTAGGTTGTATATGAAGTTGTCTTAATCTTGAAATGATGCATGTTTTAAATAAACAATATTACAATTGGGTCTCAAGGGATTACCTTTGCATGTCAAAAAAAATTAATAATATAAAATAAAAAATTTGTTCGAAAATTTAAATAGTTTAAGTTCCGTTCCACAAACATCAATTTAAATAAAATAGTAACAAAAACTTTTAATACCACACCACAGAATGAATGTAACCATAGTTCAACAGGAAAAAAAAACTGAGACAATGTTAGGAGGCAAAACATTTGGCATGAAACGAAAATAAGTTTTTCTCAATACATGATTTCAGTCTTGGCTTTTGAACAACATCAAAGAAATTCTGTGCAGGTGCAAAAAAATCATAGAAAAAATGGTGAGGTAAACTTTCTGTTTTTCGTTTGCTAGGACTAGGTAGGAACACATCAAAAATGTTAAGTTTCAGGCCGAAAAAGTAGTTTTTATTGCAAAAGTTAGGAATATACGGAAAGAGAATCTGTGTTTCTACACTAATCAGCAGTTTTTAAATCTAATTAAACAATGAATGTCATTGTCAAAGAAATTAAATGACAAAAAAACTTCCATATGGTATATGCCTATGGTATATATTTACTAAATCTATAGCCATATCTAGCTTCTAAGAAATGAATAAAAAAGGAATCACATTGAATGAAATACCCACCTTATGTTTATCTTTAGCGGCTCTTGAAGGTTGCACTCTATTTCCAGTTGTATTCGTGATAGAGCCAAGGGCCACTCTTTTACTAGGTTTAGGAACTTTTGATCTAGTTAAACGACCATCTTCCCTTTTAACCTTTTTGTTGTTATGAGCTCTTGGAATAACATTTTCACAATCTTCATATATTTGGATCGACATTATCTATTGTTATCAGTTTTATATGTTCCTTTTTTAGCTGGTTGTTCACTGAATTCTGTTTCCAAGGAAACTTTATCTGAAACGTTCGAAAACAAATCGTAAGATGAAGAGGTTGAATGCAGTGATAGAGAAAAGAAATATATTTATATATATAGAAAGATATTTAAAAACCAAAAAAAGATAAGCTTAACTTACATTTGATAGTTACAGGCGATAGCAACACAACACTGAAGTATTTAACAAATTTCAACAACCGATTTAAATTATAACGCGGCTAGGGCCCAGCCTTTTAAGCCATCCAATAAACTTGTAGCGCTCTCTGCAGTAGATGATATAAGATCAATTGAAAAAAATTACTAAGGCGCACTTTATTTCTTCATCAAGAAACAATGTTCGACGTTTTTTTGACCTACCCCAGTCAAGAAGAAGAGACGTATTTAATCTATAATGCACTTGAAAAACATAAGTCATTTAGATCGTGTACTCTTTACAGGTTTTTATGAATAATAAAAAAGTTATCGATAGTCGACTTTTATGCAGTCGAAGTTCTGTACACGGATTGACAAAAAAATTCTTTTGCAAAATATTACAATTCACCAAGTTCTAATAATTTTTTACGTGAAAACACAACACACTTTTTCATATCAACCTTTAGAGTAGAAATTAGTAAAAACAAAAGGGTTCTCATCTCAATCATTAGAATTATCAAAACTTTACAACGCACGGTTACCTAAATTTGAAGAAGATATAGATGATGTAAGCCATAAAATGTTTTTTCCTACTTAAAAATAAAAAAATTTGATTAGGATTTCTAAATATTTGGATAAGCTGTTTTTTTAAGAAAATCTTTAATCTGTAATTATAAATCCTAATGTTTAAGTCACCAAAAACTTTAAGGATATTAATCTTGAAAAAGTTGGATCCCACTCATCCCATTTGGTTAGCTACTCACTCTTGTGAATCGTTTCAAATTGCACCTACAATCGCCAATATATTATCTGGTCTTTCATTACAGTCGTTGTGTTTTTCAAGTGGTAAGATTTTGTTCAAACAACTTCGTTTTCAGCTTAGCTAAAAATGTTTCAACAAGGCAATGAGTGATGCTTCTCGATGATATGATGTTATTCAAACCCAACCCTTTTTATCTTGTTTATATTATAGGATTACAAACATCTAATTTCTCATTAAATTACTGTTAAATTCTTATAAGGGCTTTATTTTGTCCCTGTTGAGTTGTTCCCAGACTTTTTTATTAAAAAAAATCAACTTATTAATAATATATTACCCTGTTTGTGGAAGAACAACTAAAATCACATTTAATCTAATTATTACGAGCATTACGAAAAAACGGGTCCTTAAATTGAAGACCACTGTTACAATAATTAAATTTTCGAAAACGTAAAGGTTTATCTTGTTTATATTTTTCAAAATTTATGCAAGTTTGTAACACATGAAAAATAGAAAGACTAAAAATTATTTTATGGAATTTAATTAACTTTTTTTATTTCTCTTCATCATGTGTGTGTGTGTTCGCATTCTAAAGAAGCATTGTTATTTCGTTCTTTCTTTTGTTTATAGATTATATTGGGCGACGGGCGTTAGAAAATTATTAAATATAAAAATAGATAATCTCATTGATTATTATTGGAAACATGTAGAATAGAAAGAATAGAAAATTTTTTATGTAATTTAATGAAAACTTTTTTAAGAAAACTTAATCTTTCAAAATAACAAAATATGCTGCACGAATAACGATCACTAGAGAAAAATAAGAAACCATTTATATTTAATTCCATAATGTCATAAAAAATAGTAAAATAATATTGAAATTTGAATGTTGATTATTTTAAAAATATAGTTTATCCTGCGTTCGACGCCGGGCCACCGGCTAGTTAGTTAATATTAGTGCTATTTGCATAACAGTTTCATCATCTTCAACTTTTGTATAATTTTTCATTTTTTTCACTTTAAAGAATGATTGACATTTATGAAACATTAACAATAGAAGAAGATTGGTATGTATGTAGCAAGAGAAAAAACTAAATGTTCTGTATCTCTTCACCGCAGAACTTTGAAATAAAAAGAAACTGATCACGCATATATTTAATCTACAAAAGTATGCTCCAGTCTTTTAAATATGCCTAAAAAACTACAAGGAAAATAAGACATACTTTACCTTATTCCGTATGGGCGATTTAGGGGCTCTGAGTTGATTGCGGAAGGTTTTAAAAGCCCCCCCCCCCTCTATAAATCCTGAAATACAAGTCGCAATATAACAAAATTTGGTATGGACAAAGAGAAATGATTGTTTTATCAAAATGCAATTTTTTATTTTATTTTATTGCTTTAGGCCGTAAATAATTGTTTTTTGTATTTATAAATGTTCAGGGATCTATTTTGTGATGTTACTGGAAAAAAAACTTTTTTTTTGGGCCACCCTTGAAAAATTGTCTACCATGGTAACCAGGCACTACCCACCCCCCTCCCCCCCATACGGAATAAGGTTAAGAAAACAGCTCTCCTTTATTTAGATGTTTGTATGCATGTTTTTGACTAGGTTTTTTTAATTTTGACCTGTAAAAGTTTTTAAAAAATCACCAAATTTTCCCTCTGGGTATCCTTAATCTGGTTTAACTGCATCTATATGTGGTAGTTTCTATAAATTAGATGAGACATCATATATAGAGAACGCCCTTTAGCTACTTTAAACGAATAATTATCTAAAATGGATGTGTTAAGTAAGCTCTAGAGAGCACTTTTTCTTTAGGAGATTTTTTGCAACCCCTTTATGCATTTTATTTCGTTTTTCAATTAACAAAGTAGCTGTATTAAAAGAGTGCATTTGGTTTTGAAATGTAAAGCAAAAAGAGTTTTTTTTATTCAACTTTTAATTAAAAGGTCTTTGATACATTTTACCCAGTTTGTATAGTTATCAGCTAAATACAATTCAATTTGTTTTGGTGAAATAACTAATTTAAGTTAAGATGACGTCATGTGATACTTTGGAAATACTTAGGTTTCTGATATTTCTATAATTTCAATGGGTCAGGACTGGGGTTGAGGGGTTGAAAATTAAAATCACCAATCATTAGATATCTTTAATAAGCGAAAGTTGATTGGATTCTCAAAAATACATTATCGATCGAAGTTAAAAATATTCCTATCAATAGAGTGGACTGTTTACTTTTTACTATAAAGATATTTTTTTTTTCATAGCACATTCTGAAGAGTGCCTACTTTTGAACTCTATGTTCTTAAACAAGTTTGTCAAAGTTCGTAGTGGACATGAATGTATTTGCTATATTCTTACGAACACACTTATAGTAGAAGTAGATTCGAATGTTTTTAAAAAGAACACTTTGAAAGAAAACAAAAGAAAATTCTGTATGTATAATATGATTAAGAATTTAAAGTTAACAGCAAATTCATAATCAAACAGTTTATAGTTTTATGATTTAATACACAACAATAGAGCTAGTTATGTATTGTGTCAGTAGCTAATTACTACTTTTATGATTAGTTTAGACTTTTGCTTAAACTACTTTTCAGAACATTTACATATTAGGAAATGGGTGTATTAGATAAAGTTTATTGAAATTGTCAATCTACCAATTGACTAAGTCACATATATGGTGATTAAATCTACATCTGCTCAACATCATTAAATTTAGCAGAACAGAACCGTATAAAAGAAACTATAAAGAAGGATGTTCCAAGTTGTTAAAAAATTCTAAATATAGGAAACTGTTGGATTGGTACGTTAAAAAAGAAAAAGTACTGAAGTTTCGATTTAATTTTCTTACAATAAATATTAGTTTCGTTGAATTGGGTAAAAAACTTCTATTTCTCGCTGTTTCTTCCCAGCATTTCTGAAGCTAGATGTAACCATGGTAGTCGATAAGTGCACTTCTTTGAAACTGTCTTATGTTTTTCTGTCCATCACCTAGGTTTTTTACTAGGTTGTTATAGACGACGTAAAGTAATTTTTTGATTTCTAAAAAAAGAATTTTTATTTCTTATTCTTTATTCATTGACAGGAAACTTGTTTATTTATTTTTTCCAGTCATTAGCTACGCTATATAGTAAATGGTATGAGAATTTTGGTGTCTACAATATCAGTCAGAAAGAATTTTTATTTTTATTCATTATTTGCAAAATTAAAATTCATGATTGAAGGGAAATTCAATAACCTTTCCATTGTTTATCTTTTATTGATTTAAGCTTGACCTAGATCATTTTCTTTGATATAGATAAAAATCCATTGTTTTGATAAAAAAATGAAAAAGCAGCTTTCTTTTATTGAAAACACTAAATGTTTAATTAAAAAAATTCGTCAAATAAAAAGTTTAACATTCGTTATTTAACATGTTTGCCCAGAATGACGATTATAAAACCCTTCGTAAATCACTCTGCCAGTCTATCCACTAGATTTGTAAACATTGCCCTTAAATGTACTAGTCTAATTCATACTCCCTCTTAATTTATATATCGGGTAATTTGATCTTGACTTTAAGATCTAGACATCTAGAACTGAACACGTTTCAGCCTTAGCAACAGACCTAGAAACTGGTTTGAGTGGTTTTAGTCTGGCAGAGTGATTTAAAAGATAGAAATTATAACTTAGCAACAGATTCATTCAGTACACAACTGTATATTTATATGCCATTTATATAAACTTTATCATTGATTTGACTAAGTAAAAAGAGAGATCGATATTTTCATTGCAAGCAACCAAATTAACCCAATTTTATAATAAAAATCATGGAAATCTAGATAGAGCCGAGAGGAAGATCGTTATTACCTATTGTTTTTGGATTCGGATCTATACCAGTGCATTTACTCCATCGCCTGTATAAACAGCTTGCATCCCTTGTGATTCCATCAATTATAGGTTTCATTTGCATCAGCGTGAAATTAAGGGCCATAAAAACTGATAGCGTGAAGTTCTTCATCTTGCTAATCGAGAATATTTAAAGAAACAAGAGACAACCTATTTTGTTTTTTGTTTAGTGAAAAAAATAGGAATGGGCACAAAGCATTTCTTTGTTTTAAACTTCACTTATTTCATATCATAAATCAAAAGATAGCTATCTTTCCAATTATTTTTATTTCTTCATGAAGGTTTTTAGGTAAACACTAAAAAATATATCTGTTTAAATCAAGTTTTATAGATCAACTATAATGATCTTTCAATTAGTTGTCTAATGAAGATAAAACTTAATGAAGAAATTCAGCCATGACATAAAATGACATCGTACCAAGAAGATTTTATCATGAAATAACATCTGAAAACGTGACTATAGTACCAATAATAATAAAAATGGCTTCAAAACGTCTCCTGGTTAAACTAAATTAGCTACTTAATACGTAAGACAACTATTTTTCACATATGCATGTTTAATTCAGTTTATAATTGGCCCTTGGTAATACAAACTACAATGAGTTCGAATACTATCAAAGTTGGCCGAATTTAATGAAATTAATTTAAAAGCAGCTACTAAAAATATTAGGCGGAAAGAATACAGTTAATTAAGGCTCATTATCAATTAAATCTTAATAATCCATGTCAACTAAGTTTACAATGTACCAAATTATTTTATTTTACAAATAATTGTTTTAAATTAACTAATTAATTTAAATGACACCAATAACAATTAAGATTTAAATGCGCGCTTTTGAAATTTTCCTAAAACTTTTTTAAATATTTTTAACGGCAACATATATATTTTTTAAACGATTACCACAGAAATTAGAGAATAGACTTAGAAAACCGATAAAGTTTTCTTAGCTTTACGATTTCTTATTGTCAAATTGAAATAAAATTAAGTTTTTCCGGAATTTGGCAACTTCTTTCCCTTATTTCTGTATAATCATATGAGGCATTATTCTATGGGTAAGTTGGGGTGGGCGAATGGTGTTGGGTTGGTCTAACGTGGCGTAAATATTAAACAGTCCCTATGATAACCTGAAAAGTAATAAAGAACAAAAACTGTTTCCGTTGTATTTTTAGTGCATGGCTGAGCATAGCTATAATAGTAAATTCAATGAAAGTATTGCAAATAATTCTTGCAATTATATCTAATTTCTTAAAACTATTATAGTGTACCAATTTATTTGATGCAAGTAATTAAATTCAATATTTGCAATATATTAAAATTTTTGTGAATAGTGAACCTGGTTCATTTATTTCGATAGGTTATATGAATAATGCTTTTTAATCATGGACAAAAGTTCTGCTTGAATTTTTGCTGTTGACCTTTTTCATTAAGATGTTTGTCTTAGTGGAGATAATGATATTGTGGAAAAATAGTGTGAATCAAATTTTGTTTATTAACAATCCTATTTACAAAACGATTTATGGCCAGTATGCTTAGCTACTTTTTAAAAGTTTGTGCGTTTCAAAATTTCACTAATTTTATCTAAAAAAAACAAAAACAAAGTTGATATCCATCTACCATATAATCCCAATCTGTTTAAATTTAATAAATAATTCATAAGGTGATGGAAATTTGCTATTTAAATTTTTTTTTTAGATTAGAACTAATAATTCTAATTTTAGATTAGAACAAGTGATACTTATATCAATAATTGGTTTACTTTGATTGGATACCAGGCGGAACTGCTAATAGAAAAGTTTTCTCTTAACGTATAAAGCAATCGATACTGGAAACAACAAGATTTGTTCAATTGTATTGACCTCTAATTACTATGATTCTAATGACCCTACAATGTTTGGGTTTAATTTTTTCTTAATGAGAATTTTATTCTAGTAAGTTTTACTTAAAACAAGTAATATTTTGCTTAAATCAAGAATTCACTTTAAAAAAATTCATTTATTTCTATTTCTATATATACGAAAACCAAAACTGCTGAACTGCCTTGTATAAATCATAATAAATCAAATTAACTAAAATAACTGGAACATTACTTCCATCAAACAAGAAGTGCTGGAGAATATTCAACCAAAGTTCGTGAGACGGATGATAAATGAAGTCTAAAAGTTTCCAACGTTTCAACAGACGTTTCAATGAAATACTTGTATTATTTTTACTTCTTTAACTATCTTAGATAGTTTAAAAAAAAGTAGAAAAAGTAGATATTACAACTTGTTACAAAACTAAGCCTTAGTAAAACCAATATAAATTAATATCGCGTAACTCTCCTTTGAATGTTGTAGCTATTTCTTAATCCAAGTTAAGAACTTGATGGTTTGTAAATCTGCAAGATAAAAATGTGATAATATTGTTTTTGATTTTGAATTCTGTTCATGAAATTAAAATGATAATAGATAGAATACAATGCATTGTATGTGAAAAAAACATTCGAAAACCATTTTAGGTTTTTCTCAAAAAGTTCTAAATAAATAAACATCAATAATCTCTTTCATATTATTGTAAATATCAGGTATAGCTAACACATATAGTGAAGCAAATATATAATTGAAAAAATATTAAAAAGTATTAGTATATAAAATTTGCTTAAAAGTTTAAATTTACCAAGACAATATGATAATATTTATTTACTGTAAAATAAGAACGAGAAAATAATCTTATTATATGAAAATTAATTTTTGTTTACCTGTTAAACGATATAGTTTAAAAATAACTCTAATTTAATAAAAGTTACTTTAAAGCAATATTTTACGAAAAAGAAAAAAAACAATAGTTACTCAAATTTACTTCGCAAGTAATTTTTTACTTGAAACAAGAAGACAAAAACATTTTAGTAAAACAAGGTTACTTAAGAAGTAGCAGGGTCGGATCCAGGGGGTTTTTTCGGTGCAGCGTCCCTGTTGTAATATCCAAGCCAAAACAGAATCCATATGTTAGTGAACTTAATATTTGCCCGATAGTAAATTTAAGGTCAGAAAGTTGAAGTTTCAACAAAAAAACTCTGATCTGTTAATCACACATGTTCTCGAAAACGCTAATAGATTGCCGCGAGAAAGTGATTTCATGTTTCATATAGAAAAGTCTGACCTAGCCTGGAATTACTTACAAACGGAATAAGGCGGTGCGTAAAGTCTTTTAATGAGATGTTTGTCCCGAAAGCCGCAAATTGTTTTTATAAAGGTTTATGAAAAATTTCAAAACCTGCTCGGATCCAGAAAAGAGATCCGTTAACCATCTGAGAGGCTAAATATATAGCGAATCTCCGGTAGACGTTCATAATAACTGGGGGATCGTTCACCACGGAGTGCGGAGCAAGATTTCGAGCAAGATGGTTTTTGTTTTAAATATTATGAGAAAATGACCGAAAATGTTCAAAATAACTGGATCACTTTCCACGGAGAACATTGTAATTAAAATCCAGACTGAAGGTTACAATAGAACGTATTTAAAACAAAAGAATATTGCATGATAATATAATTTCTTGTTAAAAAGGTCGTTCACATGGCTTTTTGAGAAACTTGTTACAAAATATTTTGGATTTAATGAAATCTAATGATATTATAAACAGGTGAATGATATCAAACTTGAATAAGACCTGTTAGAAGCTAAGCTTTTATCTAGTGATGACCATACTTGTAAGTATGATTTCAAATACTAGAAAACCATTTTTGTTTCGTAACCATGCTGTCGAGATCTATATCCCAAAATCACGTTGCAGTTTTGTAAATGTAGCTGTAAATAAATAAATATTTTTATTCACTGTTTTTATTTACTTGTGAATTTAGATATGTTAATGTTTTTTTTCGCGCTTGTGCAGTTTACGGGCACAGTGGTATATAATAAAATGCAGAATAGAAAATAAATATATTCCGATTGTATACA
>JAUELD010105871.1:0-11970 GCA_031471615.1 Aglantha digitale | reverse complement strand
AATAATAGCAAATATAATATTGTATTGGAATTATCTGATTTTTACCCTATTTTCAGAAAAAAAAGATTTGAAGCAAATCTGGCTGTGACACTTGAATATTCAAGTTTTATTATCATCTGACTAAAATGAAAATAGAATACTGTTTCAATGAAAAATGTGCTATGGATAGAGCTACATATACATACATCATATTACTTTGACTGCAAACTGCTGAGAGTCCATATTAAATAAATAAATTGGTTGTGAAAAGGTTCTTATATATATTTAGTAGAGCTGGTGCACTGGAATTATGCAGAAGAGTGTAATGAACACCATATGTGTGAAATAAACATTTAACAATGCTTATACAAAAACAAATTAATAAATAAATGTCTCACCATTTTCATTTGATGGGCAGCTTGGGAACATACTTGGGTACCCCTTGATTCAGAAACTTCTAAGCATCCTAAATACTAAAGAAAAAACGAGAAGCTTTTACTCATAGTATCAACTTGTATAAACCCTAGAACTACAGTATGCTGACAGAAACTGTTATTAAAAATTTTCTTCAAAAATTCAGAATTTATATGCGAATTTTTTTACTTGACACCTTCCCACAGACATTTTAATGGGTGCAAGTATCAGATACATAAGATAGTTACAATAATGTCTAAATGTTGTTGGTTTTTTATCTATCCAAATTAAATAAAAAGTAGCAAAATAACAAGCAGTTAAGTGATTACATGTAGTAATCTAACACAAAGTATTTAGCAGTCATGCTAAGGATTTTGAAAGTATTGTTTTTGGTGTATCTGTTCTGTAGGTGGACCCTATGTTTGAAATCTATTGAAAAATCTAACAATATGACATTATTTTAGATATTTGTTGCAAGTTATAGTGTAAACCAAAATTCAGTAATTTCTGTGATTCTACCATAATTGCTACTTAATCTAAAACACTACTAGAAAACACCTAAAGAATTAAATAAAGATCTACCATTAAAAACTTATTTTGTATTTATCCTGTAATGATTTAACACTTAAAACAAATAATTTTTATTATTTCAATTTATCTAAAGAAAACATTATTTTACTTGGAGAGCTAGTTTTAAACTAAAAAACAATATGTTTAAGTTAAAATAAATTTTAGACATAAAAAATAACGCATCTTAAAAATTGCTTCTCCTTATACTTTTTTATTTTGATAAAAAAGAATTTCATAGTGAAAACCATATAAATAAATTTAATAACTTGATTTGTATGCACCCAATTTTGTAAAAATGAATGACGAGTTGTGAAAGAGCTTATTTATACTTTAAAAAAGATTTTTTTATTTTTACAATGTAAATGAATTAAACTTTTTATTATGTATAATAAGCTTTGACTTGTAATGTATAGTTATAGATATATTTATCCATGACATTTGATCAATTTTATATAATAAATAATACAGTGTTAAAAAAAATAAGCAAAATTCTTTAGGTGATTCAAATTTTTGTGCTTAAAATAGTGTGACCAATTTCCCAGCAAACAACTGGTTTGTCAGTATAATCACAAAATATTTTTATTTAAATGTACACAAGGAAATAATGCAAACCTCACAATACTTTAGTTTAACTCTCCTCAGACAAAGTGTGAAATCAACATTTTACTAGAAGTCATGTTATGCCTTCAATTTATGAATTGTTTTAATCTTTTTTTGATCTATGACAAATTTTCAGATCAAAAGTAAATTTGTCAAGACATGGATGAGGCTTTTGTAAGATCATTTCAAATTTTAAGCCTTGATGATACTATATGATAAGGTTACATAAAGGTAACTATATTTAATTTTCATAGTCTTTTTTACTTTAAATCTATATTTTTGTAGGAAGCCCCTATATGTATGCCCCTCATCTTAGTTGCTAATCTGTTCCAACCTATCAAAAACGAACAAAGGCCCTGAAGGCCACTTAATCCAGATTCCTTTTAGTTACACGTTGAAATTCTAAATTAATTTTATAGCTCTTTCAACATTTGCTTTAAATTGGAAATTTAAAAAAAATTACCAAAAAGGTTTTTTTAAAAATAAAAGCTATTATAAAATATGAATTAGAATCTCTTATCTTTTATTAACAGTTGTCAGTTTTATACTCTATAAAATAAAAAGAATTGTAAGTTGAGATGATAACTTGTTGGATTCTTTTCATACAGAACATATTATAGTATTTGTTTTGACTGTGTTAAAATAGCTGATCTATTTATTTATGTGATGTTATCTCACATTTTTATCATCACACCTTTTTTAACTAGAAACATTGTGCTATATTCCAAATAGTTTTTTTAAACTACATAACTTAGAATATAAATGTTTGTTTAATCTATCTTATCTTGAGTAATTCCTTAGAAAAGTGTCTGAAAAAACAAACTAAAAGTTCAAGCAGCATTACCTATAAAATAGGTTTTAGTAAGAGTGACACAATGTATATTGGGCAGTTTGTGTTCTTCTTTAAACTGAGGTTGCCTGGTAAGCATTATATACAAAAGATTCAATGTAAACACTACCATAAAACTTAATGGGAGCATTTATATACATCAAAAAACCAACTTTCCCTCAATTTATCACTGACTTTTGGTAAGCCTTGTAAAAACTTGCTCAATTTATAAGAACCATTGTATAAT
Source organism: Aglantha digitale (assembly GCA_031471615.1). Classification (NCBI taxonomy): domain Eukaryota; kingdom Metazoa; phylum Cnidaria; class Hydrozoa; order Trachymedusae; family Rhopalonematidae; genus Aglantha; species Aglantha digitale. The sequence continues at coordinate 9,331 of JAUELD010105871.1, read as the reverse complement.
AATATAATATTTCCTTGTCACCTTGAGTAAAAAATTAGTTCATTTTTATGAACAATTTGTCTCAAGGCTTGAGGAATGTTTTGCTCGAAAAAAGCTCTGGAGATTTGTATTGGTTCTTTCTGTATCTATAGAAATTGAAAAATATCAAAATCTTATATTTCTTATTCTACATATTCCTTATGTTAGTTCCCCATATTTCCATCTCTCTGCTACATATTATATTGTTGTTGTCTCACTATTATTCTGAAAAACTTTTAGAAAAGAATCTGATTATGAATTTTTCTTCATTCTTTAAGATTTTAACGAGTTATAAACATGTCCTGTTATTTCATTGTGCGAAATGTAAATCAAGTTTTTTTCCATATTAAGTATGCAAAAAAAATATTAACATAAAAGAAGATCAAAAAATGTCAAGATCAAGATCAAAATATAGATAAAGTAAAAGATTAGTTAACATATAGTTTAGTGTATTATATATTTATAAGAAACACTAAGATATTAAATATATAAGAAAAATTTGTTTTACTTAACTATTGAATGTTTTACAATACAATGTATACAAACCTTTTTGCTTCAAAATGAAATAGCAACAAACAAATCATAAAATAAAATCAATAAAAAACTAAAAAGAAGAGAAGAGAAAAGAGAGGAAACTATTTAAAAGTGATCTTTTTAACATAATCTTTTGAGACATTGTTTCAATAAAGATTTTCAAGTTAAAATTTTCAAAATTGTAGTATTTCACTATTAATGGTTCTATAAAGTAAGTAAGTAATAATAAGGTAATATATTGAATGTTTTAATAAATAACATATAATGAATATAATGTAGGAGAAAGATTTACTTCATAACAAAATTACGTATGCAGTCAAATCAATCATAGCATGAAAAGAGAAAATCTGCTTGATTAAAAACAATTTTATACCAGTTGTACAGTAAATCCAAGACTAATTTTTTAAAGAGGTCTAACTGGTTGAAAGTTATTTGATTTATACTGGAAAAACTTTCACCAAAATATACAAATTGATTGAATCTATAGCATTGATTTCATTTTTTGCATTTGTCTAGAAAATTACTAGATGATTTCAGACTCTACAAAATAAATTTCCGCCACTGAAATTGGGAGGTAAATAACCAAAATTATAGCGGTGTTGTATTATGGAAGTTTTTTTGTTATTAAATTTATAGAATTTTTTTTTTTTTGCTTTTTAGATTTAAAAACTGCTGATTAGTATAAAAACAAAGATTTTCTATCTTTCTAACTTTTGCAAAAAAAAGAATCCTTTTTCGGCTTAAAACTTTATATTTTTGATGTCGTCTCTACTCTTGGTAATTGAAAAACGAAAAGTTTAAATTACAATGATTTGAACTGCAAATGTAATGATGTGAATTTGATGCTCTATCCATCAATGTGCCAAGAATGATAATGAAACTGCTTTTTCTATTTCATGAATAGAAGTTAATTTGATGAAAGCTGTTCCATGAAAGGTGATGAAATGTGTTGATTTTCAACACATTGTTGGGAAAAATGCAGGCCGATGAGATAGTTGCAAAAAATTAGACTTGAAGACTTAGACTTAAATATTAGAGATTTTAGTTAATCAAGATAGCTTGTTTTGTAGTTAATTGAAAAATAAATAAACAACAGAAAAGTAGTATGTTATTTAGCTGTGTCAGTATGATTGAAAGCTACTAAAAACAGACATACCGCATATCCTAATTAATATTTTAAATAAAAAAATAGTAATACCTTGACTGGAAAATTACAGCCACCTTGTCCTTTTATATTAGTAGAATCATTCTCCCAGTTTTGATTTGATGGTGAGTCATTACTGCCACTACCTCCAGTATTTCCGCGGCTTTTACTACGACTTCTAAAACTTAAAGTTCTTCTCAAACGTCTCATTGTACTTCGAAACATTTTTACTATTAGTTTTTAATACTCTAAGTACATATATATCTAGATAGACTTTACATGAAAATACCAACTCAGATTGTCAGGCGGAATTCAGCAATTTCAAGCCTCCATTTTTAATAGTTTAAAGTAGCAAACTTATCGAACCTTTTTAAAAGGAAACCAATCAGTTTGTTCTAAATACCTATTGGCTAATCAAGATAATCCTATTTGCTACTTCAAGACTTTGTTGTTTTACATTTTTTATCGTCGTTTTTACGAATAGAAATGATTACCGAATAAAATCTTGTAGAGATGATTATTTTTGCGTCATGAATTTTTCAAATAATTAATAAGGATCCAGCTTTGTTAACACCTATTTCTTTGGGTATCCTTAACTAGTGTGTTTTCTCAAAAAAATACCTTTAAAACAAATGACATCATAGTTGAGATGACGTTTAGTTGCAACTCTTACGTTGTTATATTTTTTTGTATCACGTGAAAGTCACTCCCGATATCTTAGCCGTTAAAATTTCATATTATTAAGAGGGCATCACAATGAAAATTTTGCTGCATTTACTTTTTTCTGAAAGAACCTAGAAGTCACACAAATATAAACATTCAACATGACTGATTCAGAAGAAAGCAGTTATTCTGAGACTGAAACTTATTTTGACGAAAACTCTTCATAAATAGAAGTGAAGTGTTTACATTTTGATTTATGTTTGATAACACAAGATGTGTTGTGACTTAGTGTTCTAAGACTGTACAAGTTTATATTTGATTTTTTGGAGAATTCAACGATTCAGCCATATACGAATACTATAGCATAATAATTGAAAAATATTTAAACTGTTTTGTAGCATTATAATTGTCAAAAGAGGAGCTATAATATTCTTGATTTGTCCAAAATAAATAAAATGATTCTTATAAAAAAAATTTAATATTGGAACATCATTTTAAGTATTTTTATGTTCTGCAGAGACTACGTCACTACATTGTAGTTTCTCCACCGATTCCTTTTCATTGTTGTTTACCTGCTTATGATAAAACAACATTTTTTTCCAAAGCTTAGTTCCTCTTTAATGTTTAGAGACTTAGCGTCGACTGTAACTCCTTCCCTATACATTCGAAGGAATGAATTGAAAAGAACATTTCGTTCACGATTATGACTTTTAAACGATATTCATGATTTATCTAAGTTGTGTACCTTTCGTATTTATTCAGTTGTATATTCAGAGTCGATTCAACTTTGAAATAAATAGAGAAGATTTTTAGCTTTATGAAAATTTACTCTTTCGGACATTTATTAACCTTATCAAATCTGTGAGTATCAAGTGTTAACATAGTTGCAATCAGAAAGTAATAAAGAGAGACAGAGCTTAAAACAGAATCAATCTTTCAAGGTAAATAATTTTGATATATTTTGGTTTACTTAATTCTGATAGTAAAAATTGGTAAAAAGATCATTGTTTCCACCGAGTTGTAGCAGTTTTTTTTTTTGACAAGAAGAATGTGGATGTTTTTAGTAAACCATAACTGTGCATTGAAAACAGTTGCTTCACTCACCGCTGTTCAGACATTTATAAAATATTATGTTTGTAAATGATAAACTATTTATGATATGGTTATATAAGAAATTTATAATCTTGTAGGTTATATGAGAAATTAAAGAATGTTAGACGAACTGACTATAGGTTTATCAGGATTTGGATTATGAAAATAAGTAACTATAAATATAAAAGTCAATCGATCAGTCAAAACTTGTTGCTAACTTAAATATAAAACTTTACTGTAGAATTTTTCTGTTCCTTTACGTTATTGTAGAGTTTTTCGATTTTCAATAAGGAAAAGATAGATTCTAATAACAAAATTTGAAAATGTAAATACAAATACTCAAAACTACAACCCCTTATAATTGAATAGTTACAGTTAGGTGATCCATTGCGGTAGGTGTTTTTTCTTTATAATATATTTCAAAGAAAAAAGAAAAGTAACAAAGAAAACAGCGAAATCTTGCATTCTATTTATTAATACAAAAATCTTTCTATAATTAATGCTACATAAAAAAAATTGAAGATCAAAAATCAAATAAAATTCAAATACGTTAAAAAACATTAACTAATTTTTAAAAAAAGTCGCATAGACGGAACATATATTGTGTAAAATGGCTATCACCATAAATAAAATTAAGGGTTGCTTGAAAGCATCTACAACAAGGTGTACAAATATTTTTCAGACGAGTTTTTGTTGTGATTTGTAATCAGTAAGTGCCATTTATAAAAATGAAGCCATTTAGAAAATGAAGTTTGGATTTTAATATCCTACATTGCTCTTTATGAATGATATTATTAAGTAAATGTAAACGTCATACGTAAACAAGCGTGTTAATTCATGACGATAACCAGTATAACTTATTCTTCAGCTTTCCTCCATGTAGAGCAAAACAGACACAAGGAGAACACTTTTAAAGTACAGTCACTTACGTAGAATTAACCTGTCAAAGACAGATTAAAAAATACGTGTTCCATTATAATCTTTAATTATTATTAACCGCTGACTATCATCGCTTTGTTTAAAAATCAAATCATATCAACAATGTGAATCGCAATGTTTGAAACATAAAACATTGACTAACTTTAAAATTGAACGACCGAGATTTTTAAAAAAGGTTTGATGATGGTATATTCAGAATATCCATAAATAACACAAACACACACACACACACACACACACACACACAAAAGGATATATTAAAACGGCAAATCTTTAAAAAATTTCTTCAAAAACAATTTCTTTATCATTTTCTCTACCAATACCAATCAAACAGCAGGATCATCGATTAAAATCGAAAACGTATGAGTCGTTTAAACATACGTATCGTGTCGTTAGATATACCAAGAGATGACTAAAAATTAAAACAAAACATCAACTGCAAAATATATCGGAAATTGTACATTTCAAATTTATCCATGATTTTTAACAGGACGCTGTTTTGGATAATATAATAATTTGAAAACAAAAACTGGCTCGGGGTAATAGTCCTATAGTGTAAGTCTCTGAGAAATCGTAGTATCAAATACATTGTTTACACGTGAAACAACAACCTCGTACTCAATTTCTAACAGACATTGACATTTTGTTCTTTTTCACAATTAAATGTAAAAAAACCTTATACATGGCCAGTTAAGAAGTTACTCTCATGATGCATTTTTGAAATACACCACAATAGCTTGTTTTTCTTCTTTCTCAACCACCTACGCATATATTTTATTCGAAGCACTTGAGAGTATAGTATCAAATGTACTCACTTTTAAAACTTGCTCTTGTGAAGAAAACCGTTTACAACTAGTAACAGTGTTGTGTAACAGCATGGCTACAGTCATTGGTCCAACACCTAAATTATAGAAAAACTTCACATAAATATTTACCTACACAAATAATTTATTTTCATGATTTAGAGTAAAACATTCAAAAAAAAAAGATAACAAAGAATATTTATCAGTGCACCCATCTTTAAAAATTGAACTTTATTATAAAGCAAATGAGCGAAATTGGTAGTTTACTTTGATTACATAGAAATTTTTGAACGATGTGTAGGGAATGGATAAACAACAAATATAAAAACTCTTAGGCTTCAATGAGATGCTTTACAGCATGGATATAATCATAAGTCACAGAAAGTATGCAAGTAAATAATACATACCACCGGGTACAGGAGTAATCCAACTTGCAGCTTCTTTGCATCCTTTATACTCCACGTCTCCTACCAACCGTTGGCCACTTTTTTTACTAGCATCTAAAAGAAAAAACGCTTTAAAATTTGCGAAAACATTGAAGGAAAGAAAGATAAAGGACTTTATTTAAAGCTGTTCCGTCTTTATGCTATGTCTTGCTCCAATCGGTATATATACAAAAAGAATATAAACGATTTACGTTTAGTTGGCTGAAGATCGCAGTAGCGTGAAACTAATATAGTTCCAGCAAACAAAGTTTGTTTATTCATCCTTCGTATAGTAGCTCAATCCTTGAAATCGAGAACCTTTATTTGAAGAACTTTCCAAGTACATGCTTACCTTTACCAAGTTTCAACACAAGAAAAAAAAGAGTACAAAGAAGATGACATATACCTTAAAAAAAGTAAAAAAAATAGAAATGTCTGACACCAAAAAGGAAAACCACAATATTAAAATACCAGGTATGGCAGTGATTCCACAGTCGATAACCACAGCACCTGGTTTAATCCAATCTTTCTAAATTTAACAAAATCATAAAACTTACTCTATCAGTTACAACATTTATCAATATGCATTTCTTTACTTTCATACACTTTTCAAGTTTCAACACAAGAAAAAACAAAAACACTTCTTACACTTTTCAAAGTTAATATTCTTACTTGCTATTATATAAAAATAAAAAAAAAGTTAGCTTTCCACAACTAATGTTTGCTGAATTAGTAAGTTGATAAGTAACGACTGTAAACTGCATTGCATTTGGTTTGTTTAAACCTTGGTTGAGTTTTTCGTAAATGTAATAAAAATACAGCGAATAGGAAAGCAGTAATTTTCAAGTACATGCTTACCTTTATCATTTCTGGTACACCAACTGCAGCAACAACAATATCTCCTAACTTAACCTGTAACCAAGTAATACACAAGTGAAAATAGAAAAAATGACAAGGGTAAAACTAACCAAAGAATAGAGATACGATTGTTTAATAATAAACAATACAAATTATCGTTTTTTCGAACCTATTTGTTCTTTATAGTGCAGAGGGATAAATTGAAAGTTGTATGGTACTTCGATTATGAATGGATAACAATACCAACAAAATTAATAATAAACATAACAAAACATGGTTATAATAACTATGGCATTATGAACAATATGAACAGGAAAATTCAACATACCACGTTTTGAAGATCTCTTGTTCGAGAATGACAAATAGTGACCGAAGCATTGTTCCAAGTCAAGAGGTTAGCCATTGGAGATCCCTTGGAAAGAAACAAGATTTATTCTATTAACATATTTGTTGGATACAAATAAAAATTAATGGCAGAAATATTAAAACCATTGCTGCGAAATTTTAAATTTGAATTTTATAGGAATCATTAGTTTTTCAGTTCTTCTTTTCATTATGGCTTACAGTCAGAGATTTTTACAATCGATTTATTGATTTTAACATATTTGATATATTGAGAAATGTAAATAGAACATTAGGGATGTAAACATTTTTCATAAAAATAAGACAAAACAGGGAAACATACCACAATTTTACTCCTTCCTAACACAACAGCATTTTGCCCACTCACGTTCATACCTATGAAAATAATAGTAACATCAAATCATCAGTTTATTATAATTTTGAATTTGTATTTTTAGTTTGTTTTTATACAGCTTAGTTACCAGTAGTTTTGATTAATTCCATGCAACCAGCAGGCGTACATGGAGTAAAACAGTTCTCTAGATTTCCCCTCGCCAAACGGCCAGCATTAATGTCATTGATTCTAAAGCATAGGAACAAGGTTTTACAAAGTTTACAGTGTATACATATATTTTAAAAAAATATCTTGAAATATCCAGTTAAATAAAGAATATTCATAGTGATTTAGCAGATGAAAGAAGATATTTGTTGAATTTCATCACTTTTAATGTCTTCCTTTATCTGAAAAACTGAGAGAGTGTAAAACAAGCTTTTAAAACAATTCACTACCACCATCACCAACCCTGGTTCTAGGTTATTTAACACACTATTTAAGAGATCTAGGTAAAATGTGAAAATCTTTTCTTATACACAAATAAATCACATTTATTCTATAGTGAAACCAAGCTCTTAATTTAAACCAACTATTTAAGTTTTTATACGGTATATAGTGTTTAAGTTATAAAGCTCTACCAAGTTAATAAAAGAGGCAGTTAAAACTAGTAACAGGATGTCATTTCATCCTGTCATTTCAACCCATTGATTAATAAAATGAAAGGTAGTTTTAGCCTCCATTTTGGAATCTTTACGTTTTTTTCTTCAAGTTATACAAAGAACTTATGTAATTTACTGTATGTATAATACATTCATGTGAGTCAAGTGTCTTACAGCACACTAGAGCTAATACATAAATGATACAGCATTCTTCAAAATATTTCCTTTGAGATAACTATTTATATTTTAAAAAACAAAACCTACCCATCGACATCTTTTTCAGGCATAACAGCATTCGTAGCGAGTGATGAATCAATGGGATTAACAGAATCAAGTGGCAACTGAACAATAATACCATGTACATTGGAATCGTCATTCAATTTTTGAACAGTCGATAAAACCTGTAAAAATTTAAATAAAAAAACCATTCAACTTAGCAATCAAGCAGGGACTAGTACTAAAAATCCCAGGCAAAAAATAAAGAATTTACTGGATCATGGAATATTCATGAGCAAATTTAAATTTTGGAATTTACCTGGAAAAAGAACTCCATTTTATCCCAGGTGGAAGATACAACTTAATATATAAATAGAAAATAGTTCTAGCTGCATCCCTTGCTGTCTAATATTTAGTAATAATTGACTTGACTTATTTGCCTTATCTACACAACAACAAATATTGAAGTAATATCCATTTTAGCTTTGTATAATGTAATGAACAAAAAGAATGAGATTTTTGAAAAAGTTGAACTTTTTATCTTATTACAGAACAAAATGTTTTTTTTTACATAATGTAAAAAAACTATTCCAGATAAAATATATGATTTCGTAGCTTCATCGTAAAGGGGAACTAAGCTTTGGAAGAAAAAAAACACAGGAGACAAATTTTTAGTTTCATCCAAAAAAGGCACAGCGGTGGAGAAATCACAATTTCGAGATGTAGTCGTTGCAGAACATAAAAATACTTTACATAATGTTCCAATATTAAAATATTTTTCTTTTAATATTTTTTTTTGATTTTGATTTAGAATAAACTATATTTTATAGCTCCTCTTGGACAATTATAACGCTACGAAACAGTTTAAATATTTTTTTCAATTATTTTGTTATACTAAAGCTAAATCGCTGAATTCTCTAAAAATCAAATGTAAACTTGTACAGAACTAAGAACGCTAACTCGTGATATCCAACATAAATCAAAATGTAAAGACTAATATTAATTAGTTCCAGTATAAATTCCAATATTAAAATATTTTTCTTTTAAGAATTATTTTATTTTGTTTGGACAAATCAGGAATATTTTATAGCTCCTCTTGTACAATTATAATGCTACGAATCAGTTTAAATATTTTTTTCAATTTTAAGTTATAGTATAAAGCTGAATCGTTGAATTCTCTAAAAAAAATCAAATATAAACTAGTACAGAATTTAGAACCCTAAATCGCAACATATCTTGTGTTATCAAACATAAATCAAAATGTAAACACTTCACTTTTATTTATAACTTTGAAAAGAAAATTA
>JAUELD010105870.1:0-35487 GCA_031471615.1 Aglantha digitale | reverse complement strand
GAGAATATAACTTTCAACTTGAGTTATTGAAAAACCATTTTTATTGCCTTTGCATGAGAAATTTTCCATTGTCGTCTGTCTATTCGTTCTAAATAAACAAAAATGGTTTGGATCATTTTATAGCTTCATTCTTATTTGACAACAATGTTTTACTTGTAACATTTAGTTGATTAAAAAATAAATGGGTGAATGAGAACTTAATTCCAAAAAGAATAAAAATACCAGTAGAAGTCATGTATAGTTGAAAAATCTCCTAATGTTTTCATATTCTTGTCAAGATACTTTCGAATTACAATCCACAACAAAACAGTAAAGAAGAATCAAGACGTCCGCTAGCCGTTCATATGCATCGTGTTAGCTTGTCCTTAATTAAATTTTATAAACTGCATTTTTTTACCATCACGTTTCTTTCTTAAGAACCCAATCAAACAGAAACGAAGTTAATCTTAGATTAAAACCATATATTTAATAAATAAAACCATACCTTGTATGTATTAGTAACTGTCAATGTGCAGTCAGCATGGAGTATTATGACTTACTCAACATGCCAGTTTGACTTTTATATGTTATCTGGACGACAGAATTAAAATATTTCACAAGAACTTTCTCATCCTCACCAAAAGACCTTATAAATAATTCACATCTTCTATCTGCTTTGCAATGAAAATATGATTCGACGATAACAACAAGTCAGTAGGTTTTATTAGAAAAAAAAGGTAATCTATCAATATCATTGGGTTTTAAATAATTTCTTTGAAAACAGATGGAGACTGCAACAATTAGGAGCTTTCTGTCTCAAAAAAAAATTAAAAAAAAGACTTTTCAAGTTTATTTTAAAAAACTGAGTATAGTTTTATTGACAAAACCAAAAGAGGCGTTACAAGGTCAATTGGAGCTTTGTAATTGAAAGTAGCTACTGTTTTTTTAGAGGGACAGTTTTTCTAGCTAGGAACAACCTGCGATTTAAAAAAACTTCTTAACAGTTGTTTTAACCAAGCAGTAACAAAAGCTTTCTTATGAAAGCAAACAATGGGTTGGATGCAGCATTTTACAGCAGTATGCTTAAAAAATGAATGTGTTTTTATAGCATCTATATACAGCACTTATAGAATTTAACAGTAAAGCCATGCTGTTCCAAACTTTATGTTAGCAGTTCTGGAATTTTTTCTAGAACTGAATAAGTCCTAAGATATCTTAAATATATTAGCATTGTATTACCATGTATATCCTCCTTCACAAATATACTCCTGATATCAGCTTATATATATGAGAGTCACCATTTCTACAAATAACAGAAGCAATTTTTTGATGTCGAAGTTCTGTTTATATACGAAGTTAATGGGTTCACTTACTTTTATATTTAAGAGGCTCTATAAGAGGTTTTCTTGATAAATTTTTAAACACTAAAATTCATAAGTAAAGACTTTATGTGGTGCTGTCATATCGGATAAATAGTAGTAGTGGCGACTGTTTTTATGTATCTCTAAAGCGCCCTTAGATTTCAAAGCAGTTTCTAGCAGATTGTTGGATCTAACGACATAGAATTTAAGTTTTGAAGTTAGCCTTCTTTTTTTAAATATCCGTAATAAATAATTTTTGACCTCCATGTGACTTTTTGCTGAAACTTTCCTAAAATTTGTTTAACTTTTTCTATTCTTGATAAACCATTAGTTTTTAATTTAAGTCGATTATCTCTGAAGTTCCTTTCGCTAATTAATTTGTATTTTTTCCTCACTGCCATTTTATGCATGCATGGTGGAAAGTAAATGCTTTGATATTCAAAGAAAATGAGATCTTAAAGAGAGGACATTAAATTAATTTAATCACTGTTTCATATTAGTAACTATTAGTAACTGCGATTTCCCCAACTTGTAATTTTGTAATTGACTAGTTTAATTTCGAGAACGTAGTTACTAACTACTGACTACTGAGTCACTAAAATTTGAATAAATCTTAAGAATTCCTTCATCAAAAATATCAAAAAATAATTCAAAATACACCTGAACAATAAATAGTTTATAGTTTTGATGCGTAGTCATAAATGCTTATGGGTGGGCGTCAACAACTTCAATTTGAACAATAACAAGTTAAAAGAACTAAATATACAGACATCCATTTTTACAGTTGAAACAGTTTTTTCTGCATGTGAATATTGGAAGCTTGCTCCACGTGTCACGATTATTCTCACAATTCGAATATGAATAAAAAACTGTTTAATAAAAATAAATAATAAAAAAAAAAAAATTGAGAAATATTTTTAATAAATGAATGAGAAAAAAGTGAGAATTGTAACACCTCAAGAACATCATAGTAAATAAAAAAGGGTAATAAAATCAAAAATACCAATGTATAAAAATGGCAGTAGGACATAGGGTCAACATAACTACAAATAAACAAACAAAAATAAATACAAAATTATTAAAAGAAGCGAAAAACAATGAGAAGATTTTATGAGAAAAAAATGAACACACACAAAAATCGTTCATTTTTTTAAACCTTGTTTATAGTTGGGTAAAAATTTGACAAAACAAAGTAAATCACTCCACTTTCAATCACTTTTCCTAGTAATTCAACTTGTGGTTTATTTCTAAGGCTTTGTTGATTTTAAAACTTTTTATTTATTCATTTATTTATTTGAAGTGAAACTCAAAGTTGAAACTTAATTTGTACACCTCGAGATATTTGCTTCACACCTTCGATCTACCTAATCATGAGTTTCTAGCAAACAAGTTATTATCTTGCGAGAAGAACAGTCCCTATGTAGCAATTTTTAAAATGGTAGCCATTCATATTAAATAAAAACAAAAGAATGTTAAAAGTTTTTCCAATTTTTTTATCAAAATTTTGAACTAAACAATCTGTGAAAATTCAGGTGTTTCCTCTTGCAAATCATACATGTTTGTTTCACATGAGAATAAATTTTGAAGCACAAAAACAAACGAAAGGAAAAAAGATGAATACATTGATACATCCTCCCACAAAATATGACAAAAATGATTATGCTTTATTTTTATTGAACGTGCAATACTGCACCTAGTTTATCCGGAGTTATTTTTATTGAACGTGCAATACTGCACCTCGTTAATCCGGAGTTATTTTTATTGAACGTGCAATACTGCACCTCGTTAATCCGGAGTTATTTTATTAAACGTGCAATACTGCACCTAGTTTATCTGGAATTATTTTTAAGGAAGATCTTATATACTCCTTTGCGTCAGCTGTATTTAGCATTCTTTTTATATATTTTTTATCTTTGGAAACGGATCAACTATCTCCCTCGAGAGAAGAGAAGTGAGATAGGTGTAGAAATAAGTATAAAGATTTTAAGCACTGATGTATTTCTTAAAAGAAACTAACTGACCAAGGTTGTGTGCTGTAACGATCATTACTAGTGATTTATGGCTCAGAATGGCTCAGAATGTTTTGGCTTTCGATGAAAAATTTGCCTTAAATATCAAAGTCTATCGTCAAATAACCATTCCATGTGCCCTAGTGACCAATGATTTTAGTTTCTTATTTTATTTTATATATATCCACATTGACGCTTTGCCCAGACAAAGCTTGAATGATTATTAAAGAAAATTATCACTAAAAGAAATGAATTGGGTGTGTCACTGGAAGAATCAATAATAGCTGGGGTGTGAAAACGTCACCTTGTGTATTTTAGGATAGGTACATAGATGAGCGATTAGATTAAATGTTATAATCATTGTAAACCCTATGTATTATACACTTTGGGCTTTAAAGTCTTGATTGAGTACTTACGGATTGAGATATTTATTATTCCAATTGAACAGTATTCTTTGTTTAATTGTAGGAAATAAAATCTAGGAAACGGTTATGTCGTCTTTTTGATGAAAATTATTAGCTGCGTGTAGATAATCTGTCTCGCTGATAACTTTTCCAAAAACATATATACCAGAACATAAAAACTGAACATAAAAAACTATGGTTTCCATACTGTATTTAAGTCTGTAGTTTTCATACTGTATTAAAGTCTTCAAGAGAATTCCAAATAGATCTATATATAAAAATGTTTTATTCAAAGCTATAAAAAAAACGTCATGACGTGAGAAAAGCTTGGCGTGAGTTTTCGATAGGGGGGAGGGGGGTTAAATATAAAAAACGAGATTTCTCATAGTTAAGTGGTTTCATTTTTATCATCAATGTAAGGATATACAATAACAAAAACTATGATAATAAAGAAAAATAGCCATTCCAGAGTTAGCATATAACCTGCAGTGTCAGCAAAACGATGGCAGTATGATTTCTTGACATTTCTTGAAGTTTGTAGGATAAATCTTTATAAAACCTATTATGAAAAAAAACTACGGCACATTGTACTGATCACCTGCTTCTTAGGTACAAGTTCTGATATTCTTCCACAAAGTGTTTTTAGATTTTGTTTTCACCTTCACATTCTTTGATCTGGTATGTTTTCAACGTTAGGTTCTATACAAGCGAGAACAGGTATCTCCCCAACACAGTAACATAGCTAACCGGTATAACCGAACACAGTAGCATGGATAACGTAATTTTTGTTTTCATCACATGACATGTTAACCAAATCCATCATGATATATAAAGTTAAATAAAACTACAACATTAAATGTACGCCTGAATGTCTATAATTTAACTTACAAACGACAACAGGAAATAGTTATTTCAATTTCGATGTTATCAAGTTAATAGTTCCTACATAATTGTTCTCTCATCGAGATAATTATTATTCATTTGCAAATTTTAAGAGTAAAGAAAGCGCAATTCGTACCACAAAATAACATACATTAAATAATCAAAATAATATAGGCCTGTATTAGTATCTGCGAAGGAGAAAATAGCAATTTTAAACAAGCCACAGCTTGCCGAAAATGTATTACGAGTTTTGAAATGGTAGAAATGTTTACCGAGAAGTATGCTGGTGTTTCCACTGGAAATATATTAATTCTATTCAACAACTCGAGTGCTTTCTCATAAATTGTTCCATTTAAAAACACATGTTTGTTTTATTTGCGCAATTTACTTCATTCAAGTCTTTCATAAGAGCAGTAAATGGAGTTTGTTTAACCAAGAAATCTTACAAAAATTTGGATAGAAACCAACCTATACTTCTCTTTAGATTTAGTTCATAAATACTATTCTAGCAACAAATCAAAGTTAGAGAAATACAACATATCGGGGTTTTTTGTCGGGGCTTTAAAGGAAATACTTTTAAGCACTTTCTTTTGATTTATACAAACAACAACAACAAAAAATAGTGTGATATAATATACGACATACGACTCACAACATTTACAATACCAAATCTAAAATTCATATTTTTCAAGATTAAACGCATGTATGTACAGTTGTCTTTTCATATTTCGCTAGTTTTATTTTTTATTATTTTTTATTGCCATTGACTTTTCATGAGAACATATCTATAATAAAATCCACTGATTGTTTCAAAAACCGAATTAACTGATGAATATATTCATTTTTAAGTCTTCGAGTAGAAATTTTAAACGCATTATTAAAAAGATGTTCCTCGAAGGCATTGATCATATTCATCTTTCTTTCTTAACATTGCATCAGATGTTAATTTATGTAGTTCTTCATCTGTCGGCAGTAAAGGTGGTAAAGAATGCCCTTTGAACTCTACAACAGAATTTCCATTATGGCGGTGCAGTAAACGCCCTTTATATTTGACTGGTAAAGCTTGTGAGTGTACACGAAAGATACTGGTATAACCGCCCGACATATCTTTGAATCTTGGTAGAAGGTCTTCAAACACCCGCGGGACAAGTTCTTTACTCTAAAAATAAGTTTAAATATTTAAATAAGGCTTTTAAAAATCTACATGTGATATATTTCTATTTTACGAAAATTAATACCCGAATCAAAATAACTACGGCCTTCCAAATATATAAATATAAATAATATAACTATTCCTAATAAAATAAAATATTACGAGCAAGCCACAGTATCTTTTGGCGAACGAACGCTTTTAAATATGTTTTTAAGTGCTTATGCTTTATAACCCTCTCAAAGAACTCATGGAATGTAACAGCTATATACGGTCTTGAATACATCAAGTGACCACTTAAAACTTATTACTCATGGATACATGTTTGCCAAATGCAAGTAGGGAGGTAAGAGCAAGGGGAAAATATTTTTTTTCGTTCATATATATGTGTAGAAAAACTTAAAATATCATCATATAATTTGTATATTTACAGTTTTCAATTAGATGTTTTCAATCTGACACCGTAACAACTTTCCTGTATAAGCAATGAACCAACGAACAGTCTAAATCGAAAAAAACATCGGGCTGTCGTCGTTTTAATTTTCATTGCTAGTACATGTTGTATTTAGACATTGAGAAACTATCAAGCATGGCAATAATTCCAACCTACCTGCATCATATAGTATATTTGAGGTTCGTCATTTCGCTTGGCCAACTCAATCAGCTAAATAAAAACACATGCACACCTTTTAATCACCTTTTCATCAACACACCAACTCTTGTTTTGCACATATGGGAAATAAATTGCAATGTACTACTCAATTCACTAATAATATCAACTTCAATTTTTCTAATACATTGTTTTCTGTCGATATTATAATGGAACTCTATTAAAGGCTACTCTTGAAAACAATTTCCACGTGTCGAACTAACCACATGAACATTGCTTGAGGTTCTTTGCATGCATGATGAGTGATAGTTCTAACACTTAAAGCGTGTTACGATTCTGCAATGAAACCTGATAAGAAAGTGATGTTCGTCAAGTTCAAGAAAGGACGCTATCTCCTCTCTTAAAGTAACCTACTATAATATTACGTATAAAGGGCGAATGTTAGATTAGATTAGATATTTAACAGGCTTTGAAAAATAGAAAAATCTCATCAACAGTACTTAAAACTGAAATTTAGTAAAATACATCTCAATATTTCCACTCTTTAAACATATGCGTAAACATCTTAAAATAGTATTACATTTCCTCTCTCTGAAGAAAGATAACATCATGCATTGTAGGATTTCTTTTATTTATACCCTTAGATGGAAAGTGAATGCTAACAAAAATAGTATGTTTATGATACTTATCCTTACATATTCAGCTAATCTCGCTAAAGACTTCCCTTTCGCAACCGTTGTGACCACTCGTTCGTTAACTATTAAATCTTGCAATAGTAACTTGAACAAGCGGCGCCGGTTTACTTTATTGTGATCTCGGAACTGGATTAATTCGTCAAAACAGCGTTCTTCTAAATCAGCTGAAAATATAAAAAGTATTTGCGAAATGATAAAATGACCTCTTATATTTAACCCTTTATATTTTAATTTTACAAAATACACACTGAATACATTTTTTTTCAAAACATACATAGGCTTTCGTCTCTATTGGGTATCTTTTTGTCTCATTTTACCAATTCAAGTTAATGTTGAATAATAATATAAACAGAAGAACCGGGTGTATTACATGGATAAAAAGGCAGGTTGATATTTTTTAATAAGCAAAATCATGAGAACCTTCTTCTCTTTAGTGGCATAAGTTTATCAAGACGATTAGATGTTATTATACGATATGTTTTGCTGATGTTTGATAGAAAATCAACAGATCATGGTATTATTCATTTAGCTTTTTATTCATTTTTATTTTATTTCATAATACAAAAGATAAAAAAAATCAAAGTTCCTCCAATAATTTACTCATATCATTTGTCAAAGAAAAGTTGATAGCCTTTTTTCCATCTTTATCTTCACATGCTACATCAGCACATTGATCTAACAAATAGTGAACAATGGCTATTCTATTAGCTGCAACAGAATAGTGGAGCGGTGTGCGATTACTTTTGTCTTTACTATTTATATCTCCTTCATGTAACAATATATAACTTGCGAGTTCCAGATGGCCTTCTTTGCATGCTAAATGTAATGCAGTCAACTCGTTTGGGACTGACTTTTTATTTATATTTAACTTTTGAATTTCAGTAAGAAACATTACAGAGGAGATGCATCCGCTCTGAGCAGCATGGTGAATGCATGAATAGCCAACTTTATCAGTGCAACATACATTAGCAAAATTCTCTATCAAAAGTTCACCAATGTTCACATGTCCAAAGCGCATTGCATCCATTAGAGGTGTAGTACCGCAAGAATCCTTTTCATCTACTGGTATGTCACAACAATCCAACAGCAGTTTTACAACGTCAAAGTGACCATGCATTGCTGCAGTGTGCAATGGTGTTCGTAAATTTTTACTATAAATTTGATAGATCAATGGGTTAGTGTTAATCAAATATTCCAAAATCCCAACATGGCCAGCCCGACAAGCTAGCATAAAGGATGTCCATCCATCTTTATTTGATCTTGACACATCTGCTCCATGTAAGACAAGTAACTTGACAATTTCTAAATACCCTTGCATGCAACCATACATTAAAGGTGTCCACCCAGCTCTCTTTAAGACATCTATTTGTGCATTGTTTTCGATTAAATAACTTGTACATTTTAAACAACCGTTATATACGCTCTCGTGGATGGCACGTTTACCATCAAGATTTTGGTGCTCAAGATTGGCTCCATTTTGGATCAGTAACTTTAAAATATCAAATTGTTTACACCTGGCAGCAAGTAATAGAGGAGCATCGCCCGACCGTTTGTAAATATAATTCACTAAACTATTTCGATTTTCACTTTCTAACAATAATTCAGAGAGTTTATCAATATCTCCCAGCATGATATAATTAAATACAGGTATTTTTTGATAACTCTTCGCCTGCATTTTCAGCTCATCCACTCCTTTCTTTTTTATTTGATCTTTTTTTATAATAACAACAAATATTAAAAGCCTAAACCAACAACTTTCTGAGAACAAGTATATAAGTCAAGATATAAGAGCTAGTTCTTTACTGACAAAAGTCATTGTTCATTACAAGAACAGGCAGCATTTAGCTATCTAAACATATTTTTCTAAAGTTTTAAGTTGATTCAAAAACCTTCAAAATTCAAGAACACACCAATGATGCTGAAGTATTCAAAAGATTATCAAAATAATTGATGTTTTGCAGATCTTGCATACTTGCATAGTAGGACTTCAGTCCCACATCCCACAAATAAAATAAATGATTTTGTTAATACATCGTTTACCTTAGCTTGCCAGCTATAGCTCAAGAAAACAGTTACAGCCAGAAAGTAATTAAAGATAACAGCAAAAACCTACCATGTTCATCTTCCAGGATCCATTATTATTTAAAAATTCAAGCATGTCACCTGATTTAACTTATTTCATGAACTAAAGGTTTTATGTTACCCTATGTTTTAGTAATCATGCCCTAGCATTGTTTCATGATTTGGTGTATGAACGTAATTTATCTTTTGGTGAAGCCATGTCTATATAAGTATATGTCTCTATTTCCAGAAAAATCCTCAGAAATTTGTAAGATAGTTTGGTTCTTTCACCAGAGTTTTTTGCAGAGATTTTTTCCTAACCATTTCAACAACTATTATTTACTCCACAATGAAGGTAATAACACTTTAAACTAAAAAGCAGTAGCAGTCTTATTTATACTTACACATTGTCTTTATTATTTAACCTTAATATATATATTCATTGTACAAAAAAAGTCTACACACCTTCTTTAACAACACATGAATAGGTTTTTAAAAAGTTTAGTTGCCAGAAATTGTTGATTTGAGATTAATAAAAATTAAAAAGTTTTTTAGTTGATTTTCTATTATGTGATATAGTTTTTTTAAATTTATTTTACATTCTTCCATTTTTTGCGCTCTTCTTGAACTCAGGTGAAAGCTCATGTTGTTTTTAACAAATCCTTTCAATAATAGAAGGTCATATAAACAGAGATTTTGAATCAGTCTTAGTTATGAAGTGTAATTTTTATGATGGATTAATATAAAAAATGAGCATTATTAAAACTGAGAACATCCATTAATTTAGCATCTTGCCATTGAAAAAACAAAGAACTACATATAAATAATATTATCTGTTGGAGAGGCTCAATGGATAACGTTTCAAAATTTTACAGAAATGCTCATGGTTCAAGTCCTCTGATAGTCTGAGGTTTTCTGGTGAGCAATATACGAAGGGCAATTGTAAAAAAAAACTGAAGCACAAATGGAAGCATTGCAATTCTTCAGAACCTTGGGCCAAGGACTTCCCCTCATATAGTCACTGACTTCTGGGAAGCCTTGTAAAAAACTCACTCACTCATTAAAATAGTATCAGTACAATATGAAATATAGTCATTCTTCCAAAGGAATTTTTTTCATAAAATTTGAATAAAGTATATTATATAGCTAGGTAGCGTCAACTGTCCTAATACCGCCACAGTCTAATACCACCAGAATAATATATATCACTGTATGTCATGCTAGAGTTTATGGTATCAGCATTTTTTCATTCTCTGCAAAGGAGAGACATAAATCCCGGTTTTTGAGCAAAAACAGATTCTAAAATGCTTATTCACAATAGTTTTCACTTTAATTGCGAAATTGCGATGAAAACATCTGCGAGAGACCTATCGTTTCAAGAAAAAGTTTAATTTTTTTTTCAACATTGTAGCTAGATTCTGATATGAAAATTCCGTCTATGGCAGTATATGGATGGCTGTGGCAGTATAAGGACTGTTTAACAAGGTAAATAAAAGTTAATATAAATAGGAAGTTAGACCAAGGCTGACTACAACAATGATCAAGTAATATACTTTGAAGAACTGTCAATCATATTTACACAAAAATAAATGACGGTATAATGACAGTTGACGCTATATAGGGCCGATGGAATTGAGGTATCAGATTACCGTTGCGTAATTATTCATTATTTTGCAATACATATAAATCCAGCACAAGAAACTGTATTGATAACAAAAGTTACATGAAAAAAAATAAGGTTTTTTATTAGAAAATAAAATGAAAATGTATGAGTACGGCTTCTTACATCATTCTATTTCTATAGTTCATATACTATTATAAAACTATAAATTTATCAAACCTAACTTACGAACATAGACCACACTGTTCTTGAGATGACCGCATCCACATAGCTAGAAAGGACTTAGAAATAGCAAAACATCCCGACAAGTAGTGTTTTGATTAGAAAAGTAGCTGTAAAAATTTAGTGCGCATGTCAAAAGTTGTCAGGTTTATATCATAGGCTAATAAATTTATCATATTTCTATTAAACCCTTAGCCAAAATACTATACTAGCAAAACTAATCAGTATTCCTCCCTCCCTTGACATTAAATTAACTTGTGACTTGTAGAGCACTTGTATTTTAAAACTTTGATGTTTTTAAAAGTAACAAAAGATTTCGAAGATTAGCTTTGTCATAGAAAGTCATCACCAGATATTCGTATTTGAATATAAGTTATTGATTGAATAAAAAATAGGTACAAGTTGATTTTTTATTTCAAGAATAGAATAGAAACTAACACATTAAAGATTATTGCGAAATATTATTGGAATAGAATAAGTAGCAGAGTATAAAAGAATGATTTCAGAATGATGAAAGAGTAAGAAACTACATAATATTTTATTATAGAAAAAATAAAGCAGATAAAGATAAAGCAAAAAAATAAACCGAAAGAAATTTTCCTGGGCAATTCAACCTTCTTCTTACTGTATGAAAAAAGGTTTTTTTGGTCGAAACTAAAAGGAGGTCGATAGTCCAGCAATTTAGAAAATTAAGAAAAACAAAAAGATTTAATAATAAAAAGGATATTTATTGCAAATATCGAGTAATTGCTAAGCATGTACTAAAAAGTAAGTTTTGTTTTGAGAAATTTGAGATTTTTTTGCTAGATTTTTCGAGAATAATGAAATTCTTATAAATATGAAAGTTTTTTAGAGTAACCAAACTTCGATGGGGACGGTTGACCGTTCGAAATATTGAAAATTTAAAAATGTATCTTAGAAAAACTGATAATCATCATCAGGATTAAGAGGATAGAGCACAATCCTTAGCAAGTTTTAGACATCATAATGTAACTAAAAGCATATGACACCTAACAACTCTTAATATAACGTCTTTTATAAACAACAATTTACAAAACACAGGAACATCACGGAGTAAGATCTACTCAACTAACCTTCAAAATAAGTTTCATTTGGCCACTTATTTTTCCATTTTGATATATTCTTTCTTTTTATCAAAAGATTATTACTTGTAGAAAATGCACGACAAAAGTTTGGTATGAACAACGGACGACATAATTGTATTGTTTTTGATATTTCTAAAAACATGACTAGAATAAAAACAATTTAACATGTACGATATATGCTAAACATCAAACCCTTTGGTTCTTTTCGTGTAAAATCAATACATGATTTCACAGTCTCGGCTTTTAAACAATATCAAAGGATTTCCACGCAAAAGCAAAAAATTGTAGAAATAAAATAATTGTATATAAAAAAATGTGCAAGAAAAACATACAGGAAGATACACTTGAAGCATTCCCGGTATGCACACTAATACCACTCGACACAAGACCAGGATTGAGACCGCTTGAAGCATTCCCGGTATGCACACTAATAACACTCGATACAAGACCAGGATTGAGACCGATAGGGGTAGGAGAAGTGCTCAGGAGAATCAGTGGAAAAGTCGTGATGGCAGTTGTGAAATGTTCCGGTCAAGCTGCAGATGGTGAAGTAGCTATTCATTCAATGCGGAAAATGTTTGAAAATCAGGAAGCTGAAGCAATACTACCAGTGAACTTTTTCCTGGCTACACACGGACTAAGTACCCGAGTAAAACTAACTATTTCGTATCTCAGAACGGAAACAAGACAGGGGGAGTGTAATACAACTTATGTATGTATATAATGGGTATTAACAATAACATTTCAACGAAATAGTTAGTAGTCTAGCATCTATTCCATTTGTGAGATCTCAATCATTACCGTGATTACAACTATTGCTAAACTTGCTTTGGTAAACATGGTTGGTATTTAATTACTGATGATAAACTTTCTTTCGATCTTTTTCTGTACAACCAAGGAGCTTAGGTATAACCTTCTCCTATATAAATATTGTATCAAACATTTTCTGATGCTTCAAATAGATGAATACAGTTAACTAACAAACTTTCTTCTATCTACTGCATCTTCTCTCGTTCTTGCCTTTAACTCTTCATATTAGTTTTTGAGTCTAATTTTTATTAATTGTTTATTAGGTGAATTTTTTTTAGGTGAATACAAGTTTCGTTGTTAATATGATGACTTTTGCACCATATTTGAAAAGATCTTGAATAGACCGAGAATGGTTGTAACAGCAATTAGACCTGAAAGCCCCTTGCCGTATTTCATTTATGTAGTTTCAATCTTCATATCCGACCAGATACACATACTAGACATGAGTCTATTCAAACCACTTCCATCCATCAATTTTCTGACAAAACTAATAAATTTCATAATCCAATGCATTCCACCTATACAACTTTCCACGTACCTGGATTGGACAACACAATACCAACCATATTTATATAACATCTGATGTTAGAAATGTAATTCTTGCGTTAGCTTAGTTATTCAGTGTCGTCCACTGGTATTTTAGTACTATATATGGATCCGATAGGGTTTTGTCAATTACAGGTCTATGATATGCTTTTTATTTTGGATTTGGCTTCTTTGCAAGTGACTCAGATTGTTCTTTTGTTTTATTGCCATTAAAAATAAGGATGGAATAAGTGGTTAGAACATCTTTGATGAAAAGTTTGGAATCAGCTACTAGCAACACACGTCGACGTAGAAGTTTCAATGGGAACGCATATTGATGCTTAAGAGGCGTTATTGGTTTTTTTCTCTCCGATATACCATTGCATTTCATTAGTATTGAATTTAACTATATTGGGCCCATATTTCATTGAACAAAGAACTTGAGACCATGTCGGAAGGGTATTATTTAATCATAGTTATCATTCCTTTTTGAGCATAAAGATCTAAATAAAGTCGAAATTGCAGCTGGAGAAGTTGTCTAACTTCATCATACAAAGCCGATATCACAAATGCTTAGAGCTACTAGATAGTCTTTTTTTTTCTCAAGCCAACAATCCTTACAGCAATCTGGATCATTGATCGGTGAGTTATGACAGCAGTTAAACAGTTGCCAGCAATACAGAACATAGACTCTCCCTACAATATTTATTGGTAGATGACTGTCTTTGAGTTTGGTAAGTTTTTTGATTTCCTTTATAATTTGTTTGGCTAAATTTTATTCTTCAACATTTGACACTGGTTGAATTAAAATTGTAGTTTTTTGTTTATGCATCAAGCGATTTGATCTGAAAATGAAAATGGTTTGATTATCTGAAATGATAAAGAAAAGATCTATGATCTTTTATTATTTCATATATCCTATTCACTATCCACCTATCCTATCGCCTATCCTATCCACTAGCCACCTATCCTATCCACTTTCCACCTATCCTATCCACTATCCACCTATCCTATCCACTTTCCACCTATCCTATCCACTAGCCATCTATCCTATCCACTAGCCACCTATCCTATTCACTATTCACCTATCCTATCTACTAGCTATAACTATCCTGTTTTTGTCTGATGAAATATGCTGTTGGCCTTCATATCAAGAAAATTCCAAATCATTTCTAAATTTAATAAAATCTCCTTCGTCACAGCTCCATCTCCTTCGTTGATTTTGATTTATATGCATAAAGAGAAATTATTTTTTTAGATGTTCATGTTTTTTCTTAGGTCCCATTTCGAATATTTGATATATAACATTTATATGATTATATTTGTTGAAAATAAAAATCCCCGATCTTTGGACCAGGTCAAATCTTTTTAAGTTAATTTTAGGGCGAAAAAATGAAATTGCTCACACAAATTGCAAGATTTTAAAGGCCTAAATGTGCCAAAATGCATACTAGCGACGTCAAAACGAGGCTAAGAATATGTAAAAACAAATTTTGGAGGGTGAAGGAGTATACGCATTTACCTCTACATTCAACTATGATTACTTTCAAGTAAAAGTATCTTATAACAAATACAAGGAAATTATTATATAAGTTTATTACTATTGAGTTTTATGCAGTAGGTATCATATTGTCAAGTAGCTACATATACCGAATCTAAAAAAATTAAAAGTAGTAGAAAATGAACTTTAATAGAAGTCAAGTCACCAATATATTATGCATTTGATGTTATGTCCGGAGTAAGAATGATTTGTGTTTTAGAAATATTTTAAGTAAATATAAAGAATTCCTCTTGTTCACTTGTCAGAATGTTTAATCAGTGGATTAAATTTTTTATGTAAAACTGTAAGTTGACCTGACAAGAATTCTTCGCTTCAAGCCGAGATATCGCCGCCTTCCACCCACGTGAATTATTGCTAGCCCCACTTTCAGTTTTGAGTATGCGCTTCGACAAACAGGATTAAAACTTTAAAAAAAAAAATTGCATATAACCCTTAAGATGGGTTAAAACTGCTGTTCGCCCACTTTGACAATAAAATTTACCGTCGCGATGGTTCTTTAAACTTACATGATTGGATTTGTATCTATGGGAGAGACTGTAAATTTCAGCGCTGTATCTATGGGAGAGACTGTAAATTTCAGCACTGTATCTATGGGAGAGACTGTAAATTTCAGCACGAATTAACTAAAGAAGTAAAACACCTGAATTTCAATATGAAAATCTATAAATGAGCCTATATATGTATGTTGCCTATATATGTTGTAAACATTATTTATATACAATATATTTTTGTTTAGCTTTTTATAGCGCTATTAAAACATCTGAAGTAAAAAAAAATGTACTTGCTTGTACGAAAACCAACCGAGAGCGGCTGTATATGCCTGATTGAAAGCATTATTAAAATACGCATGATCAGCATTTATTTTTTAACGTCATCAAAAAATCAGCAAAAAAATTGAAAGTTTAAATCCATTAAATATAGTTGATTCGAAATTTGCCACAAGAAACTCAGTTCACTGAACTTTGTTTTTTTACATGAACATCTGCATTTACATCCCAAATTGCAATTGCATGCTAAACATATACGTCCTGAAGCTCGTAAGACATACTTTTCAAAATATGCTCAAAGTTAGTTAAAACAACTGCAAGCGATTATTATGGGTAACATTTCTTCCAAAGGTTTCCCCTTTTGATATAACAATTGAACATTAAAATACTACGATTGGCAGCACGTCTTAATCAGTAAGTCTTCAAAATAATAACGACCCGACTGTTAATTTTTCCTAGACGCTGCATAACGAACGATTATTTTTATCACAATATTTTTTCGTCAAAATGATGCTGGGTTTGCTTTAGTCGAAAATTATTTTTCAATAAAAACTATAACAATGACAGAAACACATTGCTTAGAAATATATATTTATTGTAGAAAATATGCTGTTATTAGTTTAGAATCATTATGACGTCATCATGACGAGGGCCGTCACAATTGTGCTTTCTTCGCAATTTGCACTATTTTTACACTAACAGCCTACAATCACGATATAAGTTTGGTTTTGGGTCGTTAAAAAGTTCAAAAACTATAAAAATTAAAACACTATATCTTAATAGTTTTACTGCTAGAAAAAAACTTTGAAGTAATTCTTTTTTATGCATACTTTTTAGGTGCGTGATGTAAATTGATACCTCATCAGATTACGAAAACACAAGTCAATTTGTCACAATATATTTCTTGATTTCCGATATTTCTTGATTTACAAAAAAAATTGTTCCGGAAAAAATTATTTGACCTCTATAAATATATACATTATACTTTACATATTTACTTATTCAAATGAAATAATTATTCAAATAATAACTAAATAACAACAGAAGTAAATGATAGATTCAAACCAGTAGAAAGGTCCACCTACAAAAGATATTTTAAAAAAAGGAAAAACAAAAAAACTTTGTTATAAAAAAGGAGAGAATTTCAGAACACACAAACAAATATTTGATGACGTTTCGAGTTGCATTTCGAAATGGGAAGAGGAAAGTGCTATGATTTTCAACTTAACTAGGTATCGATTATGGATTTCCGAATTACGCTAGAACATAAACTGGATTGTAAACACTCCTGTAATGTATAAAAATTACTTAAATCTCCTAATTTTTCTTTTATGATTTCTTTACAAAACTAGTCCCTTTTCTAAAATTCACCTTCTGAGTATCCATTATACATTCTAAAGCTATTATTACATGTTTCCCTGTTCCATGTAATAGTTATGTGAATTCGAACCCAGCCCTTTCAAGTCAAGAATGGACACTGGGTACTTATGGTATACATTCAAATTTAATCTCTAAGATTTAAAACAACAACAGAGTGATCAGTCACCATAGTGATTAAAATACATTACGGAATGAAAATGAGTTAAATTGAGTTTTATATAAAAAAACAGTTTATAGATATCTTTGGTATTTTACTTCCTGTATAAAACAGACTCGTCACAATAACAAAAACATACATTTCCTATCAGGGTAACGATGATTTACAGGAAATATTTTTTGTACGAATAAAGAATTTTGAGAGAATCTATGTCCGTGTATGAAAAAATAAAAATATTAGACCACATGATAATGTGGATAAATGTCTCTTGTTGTCACGAATGTTTTTTTTTTAAACGTGGTTTCAGTTTATGACTTTTAAGTATCTCCATTACTTTACTTTTGTGATCAAGAACCTAAAACGAACGATAAAAAGTTAAAAATAAAGAAGATGATGCTCTTAATTTAGTTATTTTCGATGAAATAGGTATAGTGCGCAATTTTATAATGTGGCTTCATTTTAATTGGACATGCGCGACTGAAATTACCTTAAACATTGTTTCTTTAGCTTCATCTAAGTGTTGCATACTGTAATTACAACGTTGGATATTTCCCTGTAACACCTCGTGAATCAAACGTAATTGAGCGTCTTCGCTAGAAAGTTTCACGCAATTATGATAACTTAAAGGAGACATTTCTTTAGGTAAGGGTAATTCATCTTTAATGTTGATAATTTCATCGCGGATTTCTTCTTCAAAGCCCATCTATAAATTAAAATATATATTTGATTTATGTTTAAACGCAATTAACTATTTATTGAACTCTCAAAAATAAGGGGAAATTTTGCTGAAATGTCTAATTAAGTACCATTGCATGTATTTGATCAGACAAATGATGCAACTTCCATCCAGATGCAGCTTCTATGGATGCTTTAGTTAAGATATTTTCAGGTACTCCAGAGCTTTTTTTGTCGTCTAAAAATCGAAATGTTTGTTGCTAAACAACTTATATATAAAAAAAGTAAATACCTCATATTATATTAGCGGAGCGTATGGTAGTAATGGTTTTTGTGCTGTGGAAAACCTTTATTATTTAGAAATACGCGCCGCTAATATAATATGAGGTATTACTACCATATTAACTGCATATATGTAACTGAATTTACATAAAGACAGCTGGTTTATTAAAATAGCAGTTTGGTAAATTCAGAAGTTCTATGCTAGTGGTACGGGAACTGTTTCTATAAAAATATTTCACAATACCTTTAACTCTAACATCTGAGTGGCGATAAAAATGGGCGTGTGCAGCTTTAGTGTTCACCTTGCAGTTGTTTAAAATACCGTTTTGAGGGCGTCGTCGAAACACATAACACTTCATAGCGCCATCTTAAAAAAAATTGAATGACACTAATTGCTACTGAAAAGAGGTTCTCGTTTATTAAACAAAAAACTTATTAAGAAACATTTTTCCATTTATAATAAACATTACAGCTATATTATAGAGTGGATTTCACATAGTGGTAAAGTGAAGCGTTTGGGCTTACGTTCTTATTTAGAGCAAATATTGAATAACCAAACACCTTTTGACTCTTTAATAGATATGAATTTTAAAAAGAGTCTGAAAAATGCTTATTAAGATCTGGTCGTCGTCACACAAAAAATAAACTATGCAACTTTCCTAAGAAACTTAAATTATCGTTATTTTTTTTTTTTTTCAAAAGAAGACCTTGCTGATGCCCAAAGGTACTTCACCAGAAAATAAGAGTATTGGTACTAAACCACGGATGTTAGTTTAAGAAAATACATTTTTTCCATTTATGTTAAACAAAGTTAGAAAATTGTGGCAAAAAGATTTGAGATAAAACCACTTCTGCTGGTATTGTAACTTTTAAAGTACTTAATAGTCTCTAGTTGTGTGCCAAATTATGAAAAGAGTTAATAGTCATTACTTTTTTATTAGAACCTGGCAGCAAACAACTCATGAATTATTAAAATTGATTTTTGTAGAACTCACAAAACATTTAACAACTTACTCTGCTTGGGGTCGATAGCAACAGACGATGTTAACGGAGCTAGCATTCCGTTTAAATGGATTTCTTTATTTTCTTGTTTCACTTTTACTAGAGGTGATGCAAGTGAAACAGCTGGAAATAATTGTTTTTGAAAAGAATGATGTAATGTGTTAGAAGTAGTAGCTTGTAGTAAAGATGCAGATATGTGAGAAGAAGAAGTTGAAGATTTTGGAGGTGTGATATCTTTCATTGTTTCATTTGACTTGAGAAATTCTTCATCAGCGTCAGAACACGTATTAAATATATTATTTAAAGGAACAGATACAGGTCCATACTTGTCTTCAGTTGTTATTCTAAATTTCATACAAAAATTTAATATAAGAATCAGAATCGAAAATACTGGTTAAGAATTATTGACAAGATTTCGCCACACAAGTTTGAATTTATAGCTGGTACAAAAAACTGAAAATATAGTATAGAATTACATAGATTGTTTTCTTGGTTTCTTTTTAGGAGATGCCTCAGTGATAGCACTATTTACAAGACTTCCAACCAAAGATGCTTGCAAACTGTTAGATGGTTTGCTTGCAATACCACTTTGTTTGATGTCTGATTCAATTTCATCTACTTCGAGAGGTGTAGTTAATTTAGAGTCAGAAGTCAAATTTAGGATAGAGTGATTGATATTCTTTGTGTTTTCTGATGAGATTTCACTAAATTAAAATTAAGATGGATAATTTTAAACGAACTGTAGAACATATAAGATACAGTATAAGATCACAATAGGATGCATTGCACATTATCATTAAATCTTAAATCTTTTTTCGAGTAGCGACCAGTAATTGAATGAACAATATTGAAAAATGATTTTGCTCAAAAATTAGATCTATAATGGATTTTTAAATAAACGTAATATGGATGTTAACTTAATTTTGATGTACTCACTGTGTCACATTCGAAGGATTAAAAGGTTCACCACAACTAGATCCGTTTTCAACTTTAAAGGGACTAGATGTTCTTTCTTTTTCTGTAGGCTGAACTGGAAAACTAAAAATATAAACTAAATCTTACTTAACACATAATTTATACGTTGAAACACCCTTTATAACATGGTAAGCTAAAAAGACAGATAAGTTATACCAAAACACAATTGAAAATCTAATTTTTTGTTAAACTTTTAAAACTTTAAAAATGCTTGCTTATATTTTCAAAATTAAATTTGTTTATGACCAACTAATAAAACAATTCCTTTATTATCGTTATTTATTGTTGCATTATGTGTAAACCGTAAGTCTGTCTATCAGGTTGAATTCTCATAGGAGTAAATTCTGCAAAAGATGTTTAGAAAAGAACATGAAAAGAGCTTATTTTACAGTACTTGCAGAAATATCTAGTGTACCTTGTATTACTCGTATTATCGGCCGGTCTCTTTCTTTGAAGTATACTTGGCCGCACAGATGATTCAAAAATACTTGTTGTCGTTGTTGAAACAACTGAATTACTAGCTTGTATATTTGGATATAAACTTTGAATATTAAAAGGGTTGCTTCCTTGTATGGTTAAGCCTTCTGAGCGGATGGTTTCTTGGGAATTAACAACTTTTTGAATTGATCCTAAAAATACAGAAATAATTTAAAATTGTTTTTAATAATACAAACACATATTTCCAAGAAATATTACACTGAAACCGTTTATAGGCTAAAATAATAACTTGGATGGAGAAGAAAGGTACTTTCATATTTTTGAAACTTTTACATTAAGTAATTTAGTGACTATTTGCAATAATTTCAGTAGAACTTTGCATTTATTTTTGCTTTAATTCATGAAACATTACATAAAACTTCCAATTGAAAGATTTAAGAAGATTTTCTAAAAAATTCCAATTTTGAATGACTAATTGTTAATAAAAACACATCGAAGAAATTCTAAGCTTTATACACATCCACTTTTTAGTGTTAAATACAATAAGTGTTCTAATACCTTTAGATGATACAGCTATTGATACAATTGGCATAAAAGTTGGTAAAGAACTGATTGAGGTTGTAGCAGGGCGAAGCAGTTGATGATGAAACCCATGCAATCCTAAAAATACAACAATGAATGAATTAATCTTAATTTCGAAAAAACAGTGCAATATCCAGCACTATTTCCATGCCAACAGACCAGTTTGGGAACCCAAATTCCCTACCTACGTTCCCTACGAAACGTATATTGAATGAGTATGTTTTAGAATTATGTATTCTTAGTAATTTCAGTTGTGTATATTTGCACATCTTTTCTTGATGCACAACGAGGAGCACGAATACTCTTTCTCTTTTTTATTCAAATGAAAACATAATTGATCAGACATAACATTATTTATTGTTACTTAAAATATGTCTTGTGTTAAAAAAATAGATATCTTCAATATTTCATTATTTTGTTTTAATAATACAATATTTTAGTTGGTATAATTGAAAAAGCAAGGTAACATATATTTTTATATATTTTTTTAAATATCTCATTTATAAATATTTATTTTTGTATCACTCTTATAGAGAAGGTGGCACCAGAAGAGCTAACAAAATATAATTCTAAATTGGATTCAATAAAGCAGAGGTTTTTGAAAATAATACTTTACCCATATCATGAAAAACGTAAGCTCCACTTATAGGATGATATGGTACACCAACAGCATGAGGTCTAAAATATAAAAGTAGAATGCCTACACTTCATATATTGCAAATGCATATAATGCAAAACAAAAATCAACCTACCTTGACTCAATGCTTGAGATAGTTATAGAAGACTGGGTTCTTGTAGAACAACTAACTTGCTGTGTTGGAATATGTGATGGCATAGAAATGTTATGGTTAACAGGAAAACGAGTATAAGGTAAAGATCCAACAACATGCCTTACCTCCTTTAAAAAATTGAAAGAATAAGGAATTTTTACACAGCATTAGATCCATTACATTCTGATTGGATGTTAATGACAAGATATTTAGACAAACATTTGACATGTTGACATAAAAAGATGAAAGCTTAATAATGTTTTATTACCTCTGTGCTACCATAATATTTTTGCTTTTTTTCATATTTGAATCAAAAGTCCGCCCAGCAAGTGATAAATAAGAACTTTTGAACTTTTTTTAACTTGATTACAGTTTGTAATTTATATAATTTATTAATAATTTATATAGTTTTTATCTCATAAAAACCAAAGCTTCAAGGTATTATCAAATAATTCAAAACACACTATACCTGCACTTCAGATCTAGTTACACCAGTTGTTGCAGGGATAATAGGAGTCGATGTAGGGTACGTTTTACCTAAGATTTACGCAAAAACTTATTTACTATGAAATTTGGTTTACAGCATGTTTTGCGTTGGTTAACGCAAGATTTATTTACATTTATAAAAGACAGTTTTGTATTAAATTATAAAATGTTTTACTTTTAACCTGAATGTATCAGGCTAATCAGTAGCCAATAACTTTCCATATGTCATATCTCTGTATATATAATTTACTACCTTATTACAAACCAAACCATCTTTCAATAAAAATATATAAGAAACTTACCAAGGCCCAGTTTGAATGATGAAATTGACATACCAGTTGGAGGGTTAGTATTGGAATGACTACTAACACTTATTTTTAACATACTAGAATTCGAATTGATATTGATGCCTTTATTTAAAAAGGTAGATGGTAAATGAGCTTGTTGGGATGGGGCCGAACCAGATGATAAAACTTGTATAGTAGCTTGAGCACCATGCGTAGCTTGTACATTACCACGAATATGCTGCTCTGTTGGTAAGATGCTTCCTCTACTATCTACGTGATTTTCATTAGTTAACAAGTGTGTTGAAACTCTTGGTGAAGCAGCACGATTTGGGGGTACAATTGTAGGTAAATTGATTTGATTAATAGGTAACTGTATCTAAATTATAAAATTAAGTACTTTATTAGCTATAAAGAGCTATAAAGTTAAAAATTAAAAAAGTTTAAAAAATTGCATACTTGATTAGGCAAGTTTGTTGGTTTTAATGAAGGAAGATTGGAACGTTGAGAATTAACAATCCGAGGTGGTGCAATTGCAGCATTAACTCCTAAGCCAACAGGAATATGAGTTTGAAAAGCATGTTGTCCTGATCTTAATGTATTTCGTATCAATGGAGTATGATTAATTGGTACAGGATTAACTAAATGTCTAGGTCCAGTTATATAATTAGGAAGTAGCGGAGGCATTGAATGTAACGAAGAAGAGACATTACTTCTTCCTTGTGGTTTAGGTAATGGCTAGAATAGAATATCAATACATTACTAATACAAAGAAAGACATACAGATGCTGGCTAATTTATAAAAAAAATACTTAATGCAGAAAGTACATCAAATATAATGGAAAATAGAAGATCTATGCCATGGAGGAACATAATATCTCCACAGAATAAAAACTTTGAGAGCCCAATTTACCAGAGGTTTCCAATTTTCTTCATGGAAAACTGATATTTTAAAATAGTAGTTTTCAAAATCAATTTTAAATTTTGTGACTGATTTACTATAAACCAAGACTTTTTGGTAGTACTGAACCAGTAATTTCTTTCTTAAAACCATGTATAAAAATGAAATTGAGTCTGATTTACTTGGGCCTGTTATTAAAAATATTTTAAGTGGAAATTAAGGATTAGCTATTGTGCTATATTTAAAGAAAATTATAACTTAGACATATTTCAGTAAACTTTTGGTGTTTACGTTCTGGGTTTCTGGTTCTTTCATATAAACAAACAGTTATTTGGCTATATGATGATGGATATAAAAACTAATTTGTATATTAAACTATATCAAAATACAGTTTATAAGAATTATAACAACTAATACTAACAAAAGTTTACAGTATCTGCTTTAAGTCTACGGTGCAGCCTTGTGAATTTAACCTTGTTGGAGACTTTAAATGGCTTTAAGTCAGCAAAATACTGCTGAATTCATATTCCTATGGTACACATAATGGAACACCATTTCGATTTATTTCACTTTCTAAATTATCATAATAGTAAATAAAAGGGTAGGTTGAAAGTCACAGGAAAACATTTCTTGATAAAATTTTGCAAAAAGAAGTTAGTAATATGTTCCTTTCAGATATTTATTTGCATATAAATTTTGTTTTTGTAAATTTTGATTATTTGATACCAAGATTGGTTCCAAAATTCTGCCATATCAAACTTAACAAAAGTGCTTGATTGAAATAAAAAAAAAAAAAAAAAAAAAAAATTTCTCTCCAAAAATGTTTTTATTTAAATCTAATCAAGTAAAAATAAAATTAAAGATGAGTGCAAGTATCTTTTTAATGATGAAAAGGTTAACTTTTGTTTACTGTGTTCTTGTTATTATTAATACATTTTGTGGTATTTATGGCTATGTTTGCAATTTAATTAATCTAAGTGATGGTGTAGACCTGAACTTATAGAACTTTACATATTCTAAAACAAGATGACTGTGTTTTATGATTTAGCTTTCATTAAAATCACGAAAAAACAAAGCACAATATCAAAATATATATTTATATATATTTTTTTGCCAAGAAAATTATTTGCCATAGAAATTAAAATCCTATTTAGACTAAGTGACTTTTACCTGAAAGATAAAAAAAGAAAAAATGCAAACCTTGAGCAAATCATGGGTTCTGAAACTACTATCAGCACCTAAAAGTAAAAGAACAACAATTCACTATGAATATATACATAAACTCTATTAGGCTCCTTCAATAACAGAAATTTATTTTCGTCGAACATACGATTTTAACGTTAAAAACATTTTATTTGATTGGCTTCGAACGAGCAGCCGTGCCAGGCCACATTGGTTCAGAAAAAATATGAAAATATGTAAATGTTGGTGCCTGAATGTGTAAAAACAAGCAAGAATAAGATTAAATAACATGTGTATCTTAAATATACTAATTTGTTTAAAAAAATTAAAAATGAAACAATTTAGCTCTCAAGCATCAGAATTCGAAAGGGCATTCAAAAAATATTTCTGAAACTTTAAATTTTTAGCGAAGACCTCACGACATAAAAAATATAATTCACTTACTATAGTTATGCTGCCCAAACGGTGTTTTCTCTAACTTATCTTTCTCCATATTACGAATTGTTGAAGAACTGGTCATGGTACTTTCTCTCTTCTTATACAAATCTTTTCTTTCATCCGAGATGTGACTCATAGTAATCCATTAAGAAATTTTCCCTTTTGGTTAAAAACTATATTAATACTTTCTTTCGAAATTGTGTTCGCAAAAACAAATCTAGTATACTACAATATATATATAAACTACGAAAGAAAACAAGGGCAAATTTTTGGTTGAACCAGAATTTCAATTTTATCCTCATTCAGAAACTTTTGAACACACACCAGCCGCGCATGTCTTTTGAAAGAGTCAGCATATAAGCAAATATTTCAGGGGGTACAAATTGTTATAAAAGGTTCAATAAAGACACAAATAAAATTATGTATTTTTTTTAATTAAAATTATTTATTCATTTATATTAAAATATATTTTAGAATTTAAAAATAGAACAAATACTATTTTATTTAACAAAAAAATAATATTTATTTTGCATTATAGTTGTCCGTATTGTTGTTTGTATGTATTGGAGATAACCTTTGC
The DNA here is from genome assembly GCA_031471615.1 of Aglantha digitale. NCBI lineage: Eukaryota > Metazoa > Cnidaria > Hydrozoa > Trachymedusae > Rhopalonematidae > Aglantha > Aglantha digitale. Next base: position 9,592 of record JAUELD010105870.1, on the reverse strand, counting down.
ACAATTTTATAAATTAAAGGAGCACTTTATTTCTAAAATTCAAACTTTGTTTTTAAGAAATAATACTTTTGATTAACTATTTTGATTAAGACGCATTACCTTAAATAATTTTGTTGACAGTTTCCTCAATCAAAAAAATAAAAAATAAAAATTGATAGGGTTATGTTTGCTTATAGAACTCTTATTAACTTTGCTCCTTTAACTAAACATCATAATATAGACCTCGGAATAATAATAAGAACGTGGGAATCTCCATGTCTTAAATTTAAACAACAACAACACGTTACAAGATGGCTAAAGAAAAAAATAACAGAAGGAAATAATTTGTAAAATACAATGCAAACGATTTTTAGTAAAAGATGGCTGAATTTAATTTATCCTTTTTTGATAATAGTTTTATTGATATTGTACCTCAAATGTTATTTTTTCGTGATTCAACCTCAAGGTAACAATGATAAAACGCACTCGGTTTCAAAAAGAGAAGCAATAAAATCGCCTATTACCACTTTCCTGTTCATAAATATTCTAACATCACCTAAAGGCTTCCTAAGGAGACGAGCTATGAGAGAGACGTGGTTAAATTTTGACAAAAACAAAGTAGTACATAAATTTTTTATTGGGGTTAAAGACTTAAACGATATCTTACTGCAAGACTTGGCATTGGAACAACAAACGTATGGTGATTTGATATTCATTTATGACCATAAAGATTCATACAAAACATTAACAAGGAAATTACTAAAAATATTAATTTGGATTAATAATAATGTCATGACTGAATTTGTCATGAAGGTTGATGATGACAGTTTTGTTAGACTCAATATTTTAGTTAGCGATCTGAACAAACGTAAAAATGACGGACGTTTATACTGGGGTTTTTTCAGAGGAGATGCAAAAGTTAAAAGAATAGGGCCATGGGCAGAATCGAATTGGTATCTTTCCAAACATTATTTACCGTACGCCCTCGGGGGTGGATATATTGTCAGTCAAGATTTGATCAAGTTTATATGTGCAGCTCCAGAATACTTGCAACAATACCAAAGCGAAGATGTGTCCCTAGGTACTATTATTCTATATTAGTTTATTTTACTTATTCTATCTGATGGTGTACTATTTTTACTAAGAGAAATATTAGCACTGATGCTCGAAAATTTCTACACTGTCTGAAATATGAAGTGAAGCCTACCCAAAATTTATCTGCCCTTATAAGTAGTAAGGTGTGTGCAAGTATTGATTTTATTTGGAAAATTATGAATATGTTTATTATTTATAGGTGTTTGGTTGGCTCCAGCTAAATTGAACTATGTTCATGATATGAGGTTTGACACAGAATATAAATCAAAAGGTTGTAATAATAAACATATTGTTTCACACAAGCAAGAACCAGAGGACATGTATGAAAAATATGATCAATTGATACATCATAACAGACTTTGCAAAGAAGAATCAGAAATAATGAAGACATTTGATTATAACTGGGATGTTCCTCCAAGTAATTGCTGTAAAAGGATATCTTATTAGAGCTTCTTAATGAAGTCAAATAAAAAAAATCTGTAAGAAATTGTGTATATATTGTCAACAAGTTTTCTTTAACTTAAAAATGTGATAATTAAATATCATATAAAAACTAAAAAAGTATAACCGTTTTTTTTCTTCTTTTGTATATATTAGGAAATAGTTAAACATGGTCATTGTTGGAATAATATATTTAAACGTATGATTACTTAATTTATAAACAGCAAAGATTTTACTTGAAATTTTCTCTTTTTTTTTTTTGCATATACAAACTTGTTATCCAAAACAAAATTACAATATTTTTCTTTAACTAATAAAGAATATATGTCTGAACCCTAAACCTTGCTTTAAAATATAGAATAAAAATTTAAAAAACAAAGACATAATCAGTTTTAGTACGATACTACAAGTAGTGATGCAGTATTAATGTTATCTTTCTTCTTGGATTCAACACTTCTTCTAAACCTGGAAGCTTCCTTTTGCTGTTGCAATTTATTTGTAAAAAATAACTTTTTCCAACCTTGGCTGTTACCAAGATTAACAATACTTTCTGATAGATTAGGACAAGAATTCTTGTAAATCATTCTCCACATCTGGTTGCTATTGCAAAGCACTGCAAAATGTCTGCAAACCTGTGCTATATTTTCTAATTCTTTTAAATCAAGGTACGAGAATATTTGCAATAAAATGTCATTTTCCATACGTAATAACCAGTCTTTATTCACAATGCATTCTACATATCTTAATACGTCGTTTCCAAATACTCTTTTAATATCAGCACTTACAACCTCATCAAAATAAAAATCCTTGTGTGACTGCTTGTTTTGACTAGGAGCTATTGCTCCCTGTTCCTTTCTCAGAGAAATGCGCCAGCATCTCCAAATGACATCCGAATCGTTAACAATAAGTTGATGGAAGTCTTTTGAAGGTGATGGAGCCTGTCCTGTTTTTTCGAACCATACATTTCCAACTGACATTGTCGCCATATCGAAATTTTAGTTAAGATTTCTGCTTTCAGTTTTAAAAACTTATTTTCATAACAAAAAATCGCGGAAAATTACAATCACCCACAATGCACTGTATACGTGGTTGTATTTTCGACGAAATCTTTACAAAATGATTAAAAATTTATAGCATAGGTAGTGCGTTTCTTTGTTCTTTTTTTTAATTACTAAAAAATGTAAAGAGTTCCAAACAACTATTATATCGACATTCGAATACAGAGGAGTATCATGTGATTTATCTTATCACGAGGTACAAGACTAACTTCGAATCAAAACTTCTATTTTCCCCATGTGATAAGAATATTATATATTGTGATCAGAAAACTTAATCGGACGAATGAGCACTTTATTCGAAGATGCGGATAGTGCTAACCCACCGTCACCATCATTTTTGGAGACGCCTCTCAAAACTGAATTGGTAACAAAGCCATCGAGCCCATCAAATGATGAAGGCCACGATCATGTGGGTGCAAGTGGTAAGAAATGCACTAAAGTTATAATTTCCATCTTCACAAACTTCAAATTTTATTTCCTATTTATTTAGTATTTTTTGCTGTTAGTTTTACCTTTTATTATTGCTATATAGCTAGCTGCAATATTTCATTACACTTGAAAATATCAACAACATATAGCTATTAGTATTATAATCTAGTGTATTGTTTGATCTAGGGTATTTACTGGGTAAGTTAATCAAACATAGTGGATCATTGATACCATCCATGTTTAGTTAATTTTAACTTAAAAACAGGTCTTTGCTTCTTTAATCTTAATACAGCAAAAAGAAAGTCAGTTTTATCAGGCTACTACTACTTCTACTTCTAAAAAGATATATTTCTCCATAATTAGCGGTTTAAAACATATAACTTTTAATAAATACACTAATATCTCTATAAATATATTAAAAACCTTCATAAAGTGACAAATAAAAACACTAGTATATAGAAGAACTGGTGGTGACAAGGAATGGAGAGGACATCATCAACAGTTTTGGAACTGTTTAAGGAAAATGCTCTAGTTATATCATGTATAACATGTCATGTATCCAAGGCTGTATAATATTAATGCAAAAAATTATGTACTGAGAACAAGTGTAATATTAAATAAGTCCATAACAATCCATAATAGCAAAATGAGCTGTAATAAATGAATGTAAACAAAGTTAAGACTATTAAAAAAATAATTGTGTTTATTTATTGTGAGTTTGTTTTTACCTTTTATTTGATTTTTTTTAAGGGGAATGATAGATTTTCAGAAAAAAGCTGTGTTCCCTTGAGAAAGAGGGAGAACTTGGCAAACTTAGTTGTTTTATTTCCTAGTCAAGCTATTAGTTCATTTATACAGTGCTGCAGTGTTCACTCTATTACAGTATATTATTAACATTTATTTATACTATTACAACACAATACATAATATTTAACTAACATTCAATGTGCAAATAACACTTTCTTTTTACTTTTTCATTCTATTTGTAACATATATGTTTGTATGGTTTTTTGTGATTATCACCTTTGAGGTTAAGATTTGGAAAAATTGTATCAGTTTGCCTCACTCTAATGATGATTTACGCAAGGCTGAATATATATTCAGTTGAAATGAAAATGGGACAAGTTTTTATATGATTACCTGATATTTTTAGTATTTATGTTCATCTTGTTCATTTTTAGTATTATTATGTACTATTTATTTGCTACTCAGCTGCACATATAGTGAAGAATATCAGAGAACAGTTTCCTTCTTAATACTCGGTCATCTCAAAAATGAAATCAGTGTGTTTTTTACATGACAAATTCTGATTATGATTTTAAGTAAAATACAAATCATACTCGCAACCTAGACTGAATTTATTTTCTTGACTCAACGAAGGAAAGTAATGAGACGTATACAATTATACTGATAATCAGCCTCTTTTTGTAGCTAAAATATGAAATATACATTAGTGACTTCTAAAATATATGATTTAGTTTCATGAATAAACAGTAACATACTTTTCCTTTAAGTTAATACATGTCCAGCAAATTTAGGAGTTGCGTAGGCAGCTAATTTACCATTGAATGGCTTTTTTAATAAAAATCTTTTTACTTAAGTTTTATTAAAATATTCCCTTATTTGTTTGGAATATGTATTACTGCATAGTCTGTTTACTTAAAGTATGATTTTTGTTTAGGTACACTTTACACTGTAGGTAATGGTGGACAAATTCAACAGATGATGTCACATAATGATCCAGGTAATGGTTTAACAACAGTTGCAGTTGATGCTTCCCAACAGGATCCATCAAGATATACTTATTACCCAGCAGTTCAGGCTTCCGACAATGCCCAATCTAGTAAGTCATATGTTCTCTTTGTGTGTATAAAAAAGTTATTTTTAATAGATTTAAATTTCCAATCTTAAATGATTAATTGATTAATCATTCCGGAAGTGAAATGACTAGAATTTTGTTGACTAATCTTATAGTTACATAAAAAGGGCAACAAAGTAGAATTTTACCCAAAAATGATATACTTATTAAGTTTTTGTTTTAAACAAGAACTGTCATTATCAGATCCCAAAGATATATAACCACACTTCGTAAAAATGTATTTCTTATTAAAATGCTACTTTGTAAATTGGGCTCCAAAGGTAGTTTTTCTGTAAAAAAAATAAGTTTTTATCAGAGAAATAGATTTTGATCTCTCATCCATCCAAAACTTGATAGGAATTAAATCACTTTATATCGGAAGCGCAATAAAAATATATACACTTTGCAACTCTTTCCAATGGAGAAGTTGCATATTAAACTTTAAATTTTATTTCAAATTTGGCTACATATACTGAGTAAGAAAAAAACATTTGAAATCAGTGGTTTACATCGAGTGCCAGTTAAAAACGAACTACTACAAAATCATTGGCTAGCATAAATCAAACAAAAACCACCAAATTTGAAAAGGCAAAACTTAGCAATATGTGGATTACAATTTTGTAAAGATTGTTATGTTTTTAAATAAATATTACAGTAAGTACAATTCATGGAGTAAATCAACAATTTTTGTTTTGTCAGTTGTTTCATTTTATTTTAAAAGGTATATATCAACATAATAATCTTTCAAAAAGTAGCTACAATGGAGCATCATCGGTTTTTATGGATATCTTCACATATATTGGGCATTGGCTATAAAAAAAAATATTCTTACAGACAGATAAAGATAAAATCGTAAGGAAAATATATAGCTTTTATGAATGCTCTATTCCTTGCATTTTCCAGTTACATTACTAATAAAACCAAGATAGAATATAGATACCAAATAATAGCTACATAGTCTTGAATTTTTAACTTGCAAAATAAAACTATTGTCATAAAAAAGAAAAATATAACAAATCTTGACATTTGATAAAAAAGAAGTAAAATTAATATCTAGTGTTGTTTTTGAATAGACTGTTTCTTTCATCATGTAACAAAATACTTGATACTAGTTATTGTACCTTTTGATTAATTTTTCACCAATAGCTGCAACTTCGGCATAGCAAAAAATTTTGACTTTTGTATCCATAAACTAATAAAATCCACACACACACACACACCATAATGTATTTCCTATTCTAGTTGTTCAGAAGTTCTAATTCAGCAAATCTTCTAACGAGTGAATCATCATATATTTCTTCCTTTGAAGTACTGTTATCACGCATACTGTTTCATAATCCTACTAAGCTTACATAAAAACTTTGTATTGATTTTTCGCTTGTTAGAAATGTTGTCACATTTTTTTTATGTAAATAAGAGATTGGGGACAAAATAAATTACAAACTTTAGAATTCTCTTCACAGATTCCATAATATATATTTTTTTCATTTAGTTGTTCTTTAATACTAATAAGCTTTACAAAAAGGTAAACAACTTGTTAAAACAAAATCCTTTGGCGAAGTGAAGTCCCCCCCCCCTCTTGAACCTTTTTCTACATTCCAGCAACTTTTTCAAACTGCTGAAATGAATTTTCAGTGAAACAGCTAAAAAAGCATTTCCAACAACCAACCTTGATGACATGACACATTTACACAAGTGTCAACTAAATCTGCTCATTCAAATATATTCATTTTTGTTTTTACTAGCTGGACAACAATTTTACGTTATGATGTCCCCTCAAGAAACAATATCAGTAACTGGGAATAATACACCAAGAATCATTGCTCCGAGAGCACAAAATCTTTCGCAGTAATTTACCTTAATTTTTTCTTTATTGGCAATGTTACTATTTCAGGTAGTTCTCTTTTAGCCTACTTAAATATTCTATTTAATGTAATACAAACCACATAAAATGAATGTTTTTAAAAAATGACCCAGTAAGTAAAATAGAGAAAAAAGGGTAAGTTTTACCCAAAAATGAATGTGTTAAATTTTGACAGAATTAAAATAAAATTGTAATATTATCATAATTTAACAAGTTTTTTAGTCATATACAAAAATGTTTCCAGTAAATGGTCCAAATTTTTGAGTTTTACCTATAATTGTCAACCTAAAATGTTTTCAGTAGAACTATAGAAATTTATATCTTTTGGTTTTTATTATTTTTTTAATTTTATTTTTAAACGTAGATTAGGAGATTGTACATTCGCTGTTGAAACGACAGAAGAATCACCAAACGTACAATATCGGTATTTAGTACATTTAATATTTTCTTTTATTGTGTCTTATTTGATTGTGAGTTTCTTGATTTTTATTATAAATGAAATCTATATTTAGAAAAGTTGAGAACTCTCGTTCATCACGTGATGAAAGAAGGCGTGCTACGCATAATGAAGGTGAGTTCTACCTGTACATTCAAATTAAAGCTTGCACGTTTGTTATGAATTGGCCTTGGTTTTTATTGGGATTGGCCTATCAGGTTTGTCTTTCTTGTTGTTTCGCATTGTTGACGCCTGATGTAGCTTGATCTTATAATGTCCGAACAAGCAAATTGGACAACTTAGATGTTTTTAGTTGGCAGGTGACAAACACCAGAACACTAAAAAGCCTGCATCACATAATATTTGTCCAAAATAACATAATTTTAACAAAATTCATAAACAGATAATAGTCATGTATTTATGATAAATGGTTTGATTTCAAATTAATCATTTCTAGTGGAACGACGTAGGCGTGATAAGATCAACAACTGGATCATGAAACTTGCTGCTGTTGTTCCCGATTGTCAAACTGACCAATCGAAGCAGGGGACTAGTAAGGGCGGGGTGCTTTCCAAAGCCCTAGACCACATTGTAAAACTGCGTACACAAAATGACCGTATGGCAGAAACTATCAAAGAGCAAGAGCGTATTTTGGTTGAAAATCAAGTGCTTCGTCAACAAGTTGAGAAGTTACGCAGTGAGAATTCAATTTTGCAAGCTAATAATATGCAAATCAGACAGAATGAAAGAATAGATGATGAGATTCCGGTAAAACCGAACGTTTCCGAATGAACTGGATTTTATTACTTTTGCTGTAATGATCGCCAACTGTCAACTACTTCTCTGTAATAATATCTTAAGCCGTTTATTTTATCTGTTCGCGAAAGTAAAATGTCAGAGAATATCTTCTCACTGCCAATTCGAAATACACGACTATTCAAATATCTTTCGAAAATAACAACGGGCTAATTTTGATTTACTTAAGGTAGCTATTGCATTATTATTATTTACTGGAGAACATTTTTTTATTTTTTTTATTCTTTTTTTAAGCTTATAAACAAGTAAATGCATCTAGATATGAACCATTAAATTTGGTTAATGGTCAAATCTAGGAGGTTTGTTACCTAATAATAAATTAAGAAAGCCCTACCAGTTTACGTTTCAATCCACTTTTAGGATAAATAGGGTTCTTATTCATTTATTTTGACATTTTATGTCATGGTAAATTTCATTGAATTTAGATAGTGTTCGATGTTTTCATTGTAAATAGAAGCTTAAGGTGTTCGTATTATTTCTGTTAATGTCTGTGCATATATTTCATTAGTATAATGGAATAGCATTATGAATTTTTTTGTAAATATTGTTTTAAAGGGAATAAAGAGAGCAGATATTTATCATTATTCTTTAATAGTTTGATTTATAATTAATTAATATACGTACCATATATATAATAAATAAATAAATTCTTTGGGTTTATTGTCGAAAATAAGCCTAATATTAAATCCTGGATGCAAATATTCATATCTATTGTTACAATCTATCTATTAACCGTGGAAATGGTTATAACAGGGCTTCGATAGGCACATGGGCTTGAAAAATTTTCGTATATGCTTTTCTGTTTACCTGTCTTCTCTGCAAATTCTTGGAATTTCGTTCGAGCGTAATTTCACCTTCTTCATTGAAATTTGGATTCATTTTCTTTGTAGAACTTTATCAATAATTATTTATACGAATTTCCATTTTATCAACCATAGATTAAATGAGAATAAAAAAGCGAAAAATAAATTAAAATGGAATAAAAAGAGAACAATTTCTAAATAATATCTATCTATATATTATAATAGAACTATATCACACATAATACATTGAGTCAATTTGTTACTGAATCTAGCAACATGTGTCTTCCAATTTAAATAAATACTTTATACACATTTGATACATACTTTACAAATTTAGATATTTAGAATCTTACATTTATTGATTGTTTTTAAACATTAATGGCTAAGTTTGATATATTAGGAGTTCTAAACGATAATATTTTCAATTAGATTCATTATTTGAGAGCATTATTCAAATCATGTTTTAGATTCGGTGGTAGTTTACGGTTGATACTGATAATAAAATATAAAAAGCGTTATAAACCCCAGCAAGAACAGCAATGCGAAAGACAAATAAACACTAAATAAGGCTCATACTAAAAATACATACTGTCAATACTATAAAAAGCTAGGGGTGAAGTTGTATCAATAAATGTTGTTACGTGATGTTTTTAAAGCGTCCTGCTACGGGTAAATTGAGAGTGGTTAAGTGCATATTATTAAGTCTCGTGTAATATGGTAGCAACGTATTTTCAAGTTAGTGGGGGAATAAAACATCAAAATACTGTCAAATCGTGCAAACTGTATGTACTAGCATAAAACTTGGTACACGGG
>JAUELD010105759.1:5490-17696 GCA_031471615.1 Aglantha digitale | reverse complement strand
TAAACAACATCGAACACTCATGACAATGTAATAAACAACATCGAACACTCATGACAATGTACTAAATAACATCGAACACTCATGACAATGTACTAAACAACATCGAACACTCATGACAAAGTAATAAACAATATCGAAACACTCATGACAAAGTAATAAACAACATTGAAACACTTATGACAATGTAATAAACAACAACGAAGACTTATGACAATGCAATAAACAACATCGAACACTCATGACAATGTACTAAATAACATCGAAACACTCATGACAATGTACTAAACAACATAGAAACACTCATGACAATGCAATAAACAATATCGAAACACTCATGAAAAAGTAATAAACAACATCGAACACTCATGACAAAGTAATGAACAACATCGAACACTCATGACAAAGTAATAAACAACATCGAACACTCACGACAATGTAATAAACAACATCGAACACTCATGACAATGTACTAAATAACATCGAACACTCATGACAATGTACTAAACAACATCGAACACTCATGACAAAGTACTAAACAACATCGAACACTCATGACAATGTACTAAACAACATCGAACACTCATGACAAAGTAATAAACAATATCGAAACACTCATGACAAAGTAATAAACAACATTGAAACACTTATGACAAAGTAATAAACAACATCGAAACACTCACGACAAAGAAATAAACAACATCGAACACACATGACAAAGTAATAAACAACATCGAACACTCATGACAATGCAATAAACAACATCGAAACACTCACGACAAAGTAATAAACAACAACGAAACACTCATGACAAAGCAGTAAACAACATCGAAACACTCACGACAAAGTAATAAACAACATCGAAACACTCATGACAAAGTAATAAACAACATTGAAACACTTATGACAATGTAATAAACAACAACGAAGACTCATGACAATGCAATAAACAACATCGAAACACTCATGACAATGTACTAAACAACATAGAAACACTCATGACAATGCAATAAACAATATCGAAACACTCATGAAAAAGTAATGAACAACATCGAAACACTCATGACAATGCAATAAACAATATCGAAACACTCATGAAAAAGCAATAAACAACATAGAAACACTCATGACAATGCAATAAACAATATCGAAACACTCATGAAAAAGTAATGAATAACATCGAAACACTCATGACAATGTAATACATAACAGTAGTATTGTATGCCGGTACATATATACCCAACAACGAAGAAGTCCATCATGACAAGTCCATGTCATGAATGTGAGCAGATCTACCTACCGATGGATTGGTTGTTAGATAGTTCAATCCGCACTTTCTTCTTAGGATCAGTTCTTGGCGTGGTAACCACCAGCTGAAATAAAAAGAAGACCCAATCTAATATCAAATGATAAATAAACAATTCTTCATATCATAAAATCAATAGAAACACAATGGAAGTAACAAATAATAAACAACTACGTTATTCCGTAAATATTAAGAGTAGGCAAAAACTAAACAAAAATTCTACACAGCATTAATACGATTTTATGATGATATATTTTAGGAATAATAAAATACAGTTCTTCTAATATAAAGGAGACAAAGCTACAAATAATTAAAATAACAACACAAACACAAAAATTAAATAATAAAATTCCAAAGAACAGGGGTAGTGATAATAATAAAAAACAAACAAAGAAACACATTAGGTAACATTTTTTAAAAAACAAGAAAAGCATTGCAGATTGGTGGAGCATGAAATACTGAGGATTAGTAACCATATACCTTGATTCCACTTTATGTGTTTGTAAGAAAAAATAACAACTAACCTTTGACTTGGTTTTATTTTTTCGTTTTGGAGGTTCAGATTTGACAATGGCTTTTTTAAAGAAGCTAGCAGCAGGTGGCGGGGTTTTAACGAACGTAATGGGTTGAGGCTTATCTGTTTCTTGCAGATTGGTTGACTTCTTTTTTTTCTTCTTCTGCTTTATTTGGGAAGAGGTTATCTGAGAAGATATTTCAACTGATTCTTCTAAAGGTTGTTGGTCATCAAGTAGATTAACTTGAACATTTTCATCGCTATCCTCAGCAAAGTTCAACTTTTGTTTGGTATTCTGCAAAAAGTCGAGTTGCTGCGTAGTATCTATAGAAGACTTTTGTGGGAATGTTATTTCTTCATCGGTAATTTCATCAGTATCAACAGAAATATCAGTAGTAACTGATTCCTCTAATTGATTTTTAGCTGTTGCTTTTTTAGATGAAACTTTTTTAGTTTTTTTCTTACTAGATATTTTTTTCTTAACGTCATTTTTATTATTAATATTATTGGATTGGACATTTGATTGGTCAACAGTCTCTTCGCCATTTGATATGACAACATCATTCGTCTCCATGACTTCTTTATCTTTATGGTTATCATTACTTTTAACAGATTTAATTTTCTTTTTTTTGGCTGGAGGTTTCTTTGATCCTTTTTCTTTGCATACTTCATCTCCCACGATTATCATTCGATCATCTTGTTTTGATTTATTCTTTCTTTTTCTTTTTTGTGAAAGGTCCTTTCTTACTAAAGAAATAACGAACGAAGATCAATGGTCTATACTTATACTATTATAAAATAAACATGTGTAAAATGAGAGGGTTAACATAAGGGGGAATTGTATAGTCAAATTGAGGGTTAACATAGGGTGAACGTACATGAGGGGTGAGAGTTCAGATGAGAGAGTATGAAGGGTAAGGGTTAACATGAGGAGCAAGGTTTATAAGATGAGGAAAGAAATAATTATGTTGAGAAATAAGAAATAAATATTTAATAAGCGTGCATCATTTATGTTACCTTCCATTAATTCAAGATGTTTTCTGTATCTAAAAACAAAAATTGACAACACTAAATGCCTTCTAAAATACTTTCCTAAATATTTTTTATTATTCTGTTGTTGGTGAGTTTAAAATTATTACTTGTGTGTATAAAGGTAGAGCAATTTACGATTCTTTGTCGTCACTTCCTTGAGAGCACCTAGCTCGCACATGCGCGAGGCTAATTTATCAAAAGGAACCTAAAAATGCAGAAGAAATTTTTTAGAAAAGGCAAACAGAAGCATAAACTAGACTTAAGGATTCCAACAGTGTTATAACATGTTTGTTTCAGATTAAACTGCATTTAAAAGACCATTTCAATAAAAAGCCTGGATCTAGTTACAAAATGAAAATAAATGTTGAAAAATGTCAGTAGAATATTTTGTTAGTTTTTCTTGATTAGTTACCTAGTCGTCAAGGTTGATTATTCCTGGATCAAATTTGTTTGCAGTTGTCAATTTTTTTTCATTTTGTTTCTTCCAATTTTTACAACTTTTTATATATATAACTTGTTTGCAGTTGTCAATTTGAGAGCGAAAAGAGTTTTTTTCATAAAATAAAATGTGTTGATCTTAGTTTTTAAATTTCGTAAATTTCAATTAAACATGCCCTAACACCTTGGAATACTTTAACTAAATATTTTACAGAGGTGATAATACTTATAGAATTTACCCAAAACCGTATGTTTTTGCCATTCTTATCGCGTACACATATCTTGAAGGTAAATAAGACGTCCAAAATGTCTTCGGTCACCGTTTTAAATAATGATTGACTAAAACATAATTATGATTTTCTTTTTAAAACAAGCTGTCTTCAAACTTGTGAAGCAACAATAGGGTGTACAAGAAAACAAAAAAACTGTGTCTTTATTTATTGGTGGTCCCTACATGAGAACTATTTTTCTAGTTTAAAACCTTGGAACTGTTTACACTTACAGTTATTTCGGAAATTCATGTTTCTTCCGTAATACAATAATCAAATGGTACCAAACGCAATAAGGAGTATGGTAATGAAGCAGTAACTATCTCTTTACTATGGATTAATTATAGTACAAGATGGTAACAAACAATGTATTTACCAAGAAGTGTGTGCAACCGCTTGTAAGAAAGGTTCCATGATTGATAGAAATTCTTCTCCACTAGGTAACTAAGGATAAAACAGATTATACTTTAAGATTACGTCATCTTACAAAAATATCATTAAAATATTTAACTTCATATTGACCTTACCCTTATTTCCTTACCCTCTCCAAACAAGGCCTCCAATTCACTCATAATTTTTTCACAAATAAAGATTTTCATTCCATCTGCATACTATGAAATAAATATAAACATTTAAGTATGAAACAAAATTACAAAGGATGTTAAAAACAATGTTAAACATATTATGTATATATAAAAACCTTTGATGATAACAAATTTTCTTTTAGAAATTCTGTAAATTGATTAATCAATCTAAACAGAACATAAACGATAACTTCAAATGCTAACATCAAAATGACTTACAAACCCCCCTGAAAGAAAATTTGTTATAGCTTGTTATGAAAATGGCTCATTTGATTTAGCTAAGATTTCGATAAAGTGGAATTTCACATGGTAGACGACATCGAGGATAATTAAGTTTACTCACTCACAATTTGAATTTGGGACAGACAATAATCATTATTGGCTTAATTAGAATACGATTGCTTTTTCAAACTAAATTTAATGTTTTTCTAAAATAAACAATTTAGGCGCAATTCGGCTCATCAATACTTTTCAATTGAATTTATATTAATATAAAAAACTTTTGATTTAGCTAAGCTATTCAAAAAATCTATCAATATATGTTTATTAGACTTACTTGTCATCCCAATCAGCAGAAGCGATGCAATCAAGTGTTGCATATAATATCTTTTTAATCAACTATGTAAAATATTGAAGCAATAAAATAAAGAAGAAGAATATAAGAAACAGTTTAAATATCAACTTGTTGCTTGAGCACTATAAAAATATTCATATTTACCATATAAAATTTATCTATTCTTAATCTATCGATTCCAAGCCATTCTCTCCCAAGAGTTTCAAAAAAGATTTTTGAAAACAGCAAAGCTATGAAAGAAAAAGTGAATTTACACAAAGAGTTACTCATAACTTAGTAGAAATTAAGTAGTAAACAAAAATATATTGTAGAAAACTGTCGATCGCAATGTTGATTGGAACATATTTTGTTTTTATAAATAACAACATTAATATTTTCATCTAAAAACCTGTAATATTATCTTTAAATGAGTGAATGATCAGTGAAATATTTTCAGCTAATTCCTCCTAAAGAAAAAAAAAATCAATCAAAACTCAAAATCATAAGAGATGCATATATTTAATGAAATAAATTGTTGAGGAAAAATACGAAAGAAAAACATACTTGAACTAAGGGTTTATCAGAGTACCAAAAACAATAAAATAGTCCTTTCCAGATCTTTAAAAAATCATCTTCATCAATACCTAAATGGTGAAAATAAAATCTTTATTCAGAATGCTACTACCATAAAAACCTCCCGAAAATATTATCGTAAAATTTTCCATTCAAAGTTCAAAATTCAAAGTCTGGTGTTAAGTTATTTTTAGATTCATAAAATGTACCTCAAAATACAGATCACTACTTCATGAAATACATAAAGTATGGTTAGCTGTCTATATTGAAGATTAATAAGCCTTTTGATTTCTTATTATGACAGTATCTTTCATAAGGTTTCTGCTTATTTTTAACTTTGATTGCATTATAACCCATTTTCGTTATTTTATTATTATTTATTTTTCAGTTATGCAAATTACAGATTAAAAAATATGTCTTCCTGTAGTGAACCTTTTCTTGAAAACTTAACTGTTTCTAATGACATTTTTATAAACAATAATATGAAAGTAAAGATTGTCAGGAGAAAGCCAAAGAGTTTAGTTTTGCATCATCAATCTACAATCTGCTCACTACTAACAAACACACAAAAATCAATGATTTTGTCAAGTATTGCATAGACACATCTGATAGAGGATGCAAAGCCATTTTAACCATTTTATATTTACAAAAGAAAAGGTGAAAGAAAGTTCGGCATGTCATCGTATGCTTTCATTTTTTTCATCACCTCGCACATTGTTTCTTTTTATAAATTTCAAAAAAAATTTAATTATGTTTAATTATTCTGTTACGTTCTTTCAAGTAACTTTACCGACTAGGAATAAAAAAAAGAACTGAACTTCCTTATATACATCTATTTACATTCGAAAAATCTCTTATAAAGAAATAAAATGAGTGTGGTTGTAAAACAAACAAAACCTAAACAAAATCGTAAATTCACATTGCTTCATAGTTTTTATCCATCCTATCACATTAGTGTAAAAAATACTCCATTGATTCATATAACAATAAAAAAATTGTTTATTTTGTTCTCATTGTTGCTATAACAAATACTTAAAGGGAAAGGGTAAGGGTTTGGGTTAAGTTTCTATGTATATTTCAGTCCTGAAAATATAAAAGACAGTGAATGGTAACAGACAGAAAAACTATTACAGGCCTGTTCTTCGTCCTCACATACTCAGATTTTTCACAATGACAAATTTCCACTGGATTATTGCTCGACTGCCTTGCCTTTCTATCTATGGCCCATTCATTTGTGTCTTTATAGACAGTAGTTTCATGTTAACTGTATATGAGGTGCATGCAAGTACTTATGTAAACCATAACCCTCGGACAAAAAGTTCATTTCAAAGTATGATTGAGTTAGCTAGATATTTAGATTTTGAGTTATGTTAGATATTACTGTAATTAGCTGATAAAAATAAGTCACTTTGTATACTTAAATTGATGACACTTACCATTGGGCACATTCGATTTACTGATTAACCAAAGTTTGAGCTTCTTAAGTGCTCTATCTCTTGTAGTTTTATCATTATTTGCAAGCTTTTTGGCGAAATAAATTTCAGCACTTCCAAGCACATCAGCTTCTTTAGGTACCATCTTTGCATGTCCATGTGATGAATTTAGAAAAACAATTCAAACGGAAAGTGTACTTTACCGAACAGGAACGGAAAATTAATTTGCTGTTAGGCAATGGTTTGTTAGGCATCGTGACAAAAGTGCAAATAGAATTTGATAGCAATTCACTAACGGGAAGCCTCATTCTATCTGGTTAGAATCAAAGAGGGTAATATCCAGAGAACTGATTTTTGCTCAAAACTGAATCCACAAAAAAAACGTGAAAATATTATGACAAAAACATGCTATAAAACTCTTCTCAGCTAACTTTTTTTCATTGAATACATAAAATAAAGTTCATAAATGTTTTTAATATAAAAGGTGTGCTTTATTTAACGTCAATATGTATCTGGCTTATGCTTATCCAGACAGATTATTTAGGCCGAGGTCTTCGGCTCATGGAGCTTCTTGTTTCCTTTTAATCCAATCAAATCGATCTATTAATAACGCTCTACTTAATTCCGTATGGTTAAATTCCGGGAAGGTTGACTCCAGAGGTAGAATTTTAACACGGTAGTTTTGAATCGTATATCCTTATCCACTAAACTTCATCCAAAAGGTTATACTATCTTATGAAGCTTGAGGGTAGCAGTAACATTACCCCCACATGATTTATTTAAATTCATTTTTTCACTGATAAAAAACATTATTTATTTATTTAGATAGCCGTTATTGAATTTTTGCTAGACATCGTGTAATTACCGTAATTAAGATAAGATACAGCTGAAATAACTTTTTTTTTAGATATTTCATACAACATCAAAATATAACTTAATAAAAGTAAAAAACGCGAACTCATGTATCTTCGTTTTGTAAAGGTAGCCTTCAGATTTACACCTGAATCTAACTTTAATTTACACCTGAGCTAAATACGTAACTTGGGTATTCGGTTTAGATTTGTCATGTTATATATAAATTTTCTTTATATTTTGAATTAAATTTATTGCTAGCTTCTTGTTTATGATGCAGGTTGTGACTATAAAAGTTCATTAATATAAGATTGTTTATGCTGTGTTCCTCTTTTCCTTGTTTTAAAGTAGCATAACTAAGAGTTAAATCGAAATGATAAACTGTTTTTATTGTTGGCTATGTAGCGAATAAAGTTGAAAAGAGTGCAAGTAAGTATAGGGGATTTTTTTTAAAAAACCCAATCGTATTTATAATTTTGTCTCATTTGATTGGCTGTTTGAAAACGCCTGAGAGCGATCCTTCAAAAAAAATTAACTTTTATCGACTTTTTTTCGTAGCACGATCTATAAGCATGATATAAACGATCTTCCTTGTACTCACTTGAGGTATATCACCATCAAAAACATGTATTGATCATGATTAACGAAGTGGGAGCATGTTTCGTTATTGCGACGAATTTTTGATATTTTTAATCATCTTCTCTATTGAAATATACGTCACACCATGTATTGTTTTGAAAAGTAAATAAGATAAATTTAAGCAAAACTTAAGTAAACTAGACAAAGAGATACTTCAGAATATGTTTATGAGAAGACCTAATGCTGCTCGTCGTCGTATGTGCTAATGTAAATGGTCAAAATACTCTTTAGACATCCTGAAATACATAGAATACCTAATTAGACTTATATCATTTATACGGAAATATACAAAATACCAACGTATAAGAAATTCAAATCGTGCGAGTTATAGTAACTGCTGGCTTTGTTCTAAATAATTATGTCGATATAAACGACTACATATAATTGACCTTAAACTCATTTGTTGTTTTTTTCGCGTAGTAATTGTTTCGTTTTTCCAAGTGCGAAGGAGTTAAAATACTTGTGTTTCTCTTTGTTTATTGAAATGCACAAAGAAAGATTAGACTAACAGTTGATAGAGATGTGCAAATATACAATATATAAAGTCAAGTGAAAACTTTACAGTTAAACCTTCGACACTTCTGCTTATGCAGTACAAGGTTGATGTTCAGTGCTACTTAATATTTGTGCTGTTGTTGTTGTAATGGCACAGACGTGTGTATGATTTGTTGACACTTTGAAAGCCTGCTTCTTCGTTGTCGTCGTCGTGTTGTCGTTTCAAACTCTTCTTTTTCGTGTGAACAATTTGCTGACCGTAGCAAACATTATTGATTCTATTTAAGTAAGAGTTATAATCGCTTCCATAAAATTTTGTCTTAGCATTTGACTTATCGTTGTGCGCATGTCTTTTACGGTTTATTGCATTCTTCAGAAATAAACGAAGTAGATATTTTCGTTGCAGCTTTTCTGTCGTACGGCGCTGCAACACGTGACGCGTGAACGTACGCTGCATACAAAATAAAGGTGCGTCAGTCGTATCGGTTACATAATTTGTTGGTGGATTTAGAGGTACTTCTTTAACGAAAGGATGATTCCCTGCTCGTGTGTTGTAAGGTAAAGGCTTTCCTGCTGATTGCCGCTCTATGTCTTCGATATACTGTTTAGGAGGTAAAAACATATTCGTGGTTTTGGTGCTTCCATGTCTCACCATTTGTTTAGACAGTGAACAGTATGTTTTGCTACGTGGTTTTGTTGCAACGAACGGGTATGTATTGGACAGTGAACAGTTTGTTTCGCCAAGTGTGTTTGTTGCAACGAACGGGTATGTATTGGACAGTGAACAGTTTGTTTCGCCAAGTGTGTTTGTTGCAACGAACGGGTATGTATTGAACTTGTGCTTAGTATTGACATCTTCGTAGCTATATACATGCAGCTGGTTTAAACGTTTAATGAAATATAGTTCTAATGCATCTGCTTTAGTCACAGTTGAAAGGTGAACAGTACCGTAATACCTGATTTGCGGCAAAGAATTATCGAAGCAGTTTTCCTAAAAAAGAAATGGGGAAAGAAACTCACTCTTTTTACATAAAACTTAACTAAAACTTCACCAGATGTAAATAAATATACAAAAAATGTAATATAATAAGGGTAGTCCGCTATTAATGAAAGAAAAAATCAGCAAATGATTATTTCTATCATTCAAAGCAACTTGTTGCTGAATTGTAAAATCTTTGCGTCGTGACAACAACCCCGCCATTGGCAACTTGCACGAATATTGCATACTCCTTGAACATAACATGAGGAAAATTGTTAGACTTTTCATAATACAGAATTAATATTGTAAAATCTTGGCCATCCTTAAACAAAATATAATGAAATTTTTTATGCGAGGTTCACAATGAAAAAGATGCTATACTAATTGCAGACTAATTACCGGCTAATTGCAGACTAATTACAGGCTAATTGCAGGCTTTTGACCATATTCATTATGCAAGATATAACACGTTTAAGCATGTATATCTAACAAACTTAAAAAAATCAAATGAAGCAGCATATTTTGAATTATTAGAAAGAGGGCACGGAGCCTCTAAAAGTGGTAACACGTTCAGTTGAATTCAAGGGGATTTAGTTTCAGAACATTTCAACGAAGAGACTTAAGGTGTTGAAATTAAAAACAATGTCAGTGCATAAAGAGCATACGCCAGGTAACAAGCAAATCCAACAAAAACAAGTAGAAAGTCTTGAGTCAAAATTAAAAGACTATGGTGTATAGTTCCGTTTGCACAAGGCCCTGCAACGTTTGAAAAATTGATCGACGAAGAAATTATATCTGGTTTGTTAACAGCTGATAACGTTTGTATTGAAAACTGTGAAATATTTGCACAAGAGAGACTGATCGATGGAAGAGATCTCATTCATTCATTCACATATTTTCAAATAAGCACGAAACAATATATTCTTATTACTTCATTTCATGTTTCTAGAATTCTACTTCTTATACTTGAGTGATCGTTAATAAAAGCATTCCAGTAAAAATTAATATTAACCAGATACTAATTGCATTGAAAAATAAATATTCGCCTTAAAGTTTTTTGTTAGTGCAATACCTCAAATTATATTTTAAATTTTTCATCCTCTTTTCCTACTTCCTATGTATTATGTAGATATGTATTATATGATGCAGATATCTATATTTGAACGCATTAAGAAATGTAAAATTATAACCGGAATTATTAAAGAAGAAAAAGGGTTTGTGTTCTAAAGGAAGACCGTCAAGCATTTGGTGTTTTAGTTGCTCAGAGTACGTCGTTATTTGAAGCTTTGACGACTCTTCCTTAATCAATCGCAACAGCAGAGTTGGCGTCAAGTGAGACAAAGCTTCATTCGTTTAATTTCATCCGAAATTATCTAATCAATGAGTCTGAAACAAAGTAAAACCAGGCTACTATTAAAGCAACCTGGATAATTGACTCTGTGTAGCGGCTATACAATCACTAAAACCTAGAGAAACTTATAGAGAGTTTTTAATCCAATCCATGAAGTTTATTATTCCATCATCGTCTACTGAAGAAATAATAATCAGCATCGACGTCTATTTATTCCAGCATTGTCTACTGAAGAAATAATATTCAGCATCGACGTCTATTTCTACGTCTACCTGATTTCGTCTTGTTACATTTCCAAAATTAAGAAGACGCTAAAGCGTATTTACGGTTTCCGAATATATAGTAAACAATAAATACGAAACTTTACAAATCGATTCTAATATCTGTATAACTATCTCTAGCTGTAATCACAAGGAAGCCAACACTCGTATGATTATGCAAGATTTGAGGTCAAAAGGTGATGTGGTGTTCTAAGGATGCCCTTATGTTGCTTTGTTATGCATACGTCAAACAAAATGCTACTCGAAATTGGATTCAAAAATATTCAAAAATTTGCTAATATCAAAAGCATTTTTCGGCACAACATTTATCACAAACATTTATCACAAACATTTATCACAAACATTTATCACAAACATATATCACAGACATATGTGTGAATTCATTCGTTGACAGGATGTCACACAACATCATATTTTACAACGCGGGAAAAATTAAAGTTTTTTAAAAAATAGTTCAGACTCGAAAATGTATTAAAGTTATACACGTTCGTTTAAATCAAATTACTTACCTGGAAGTATTCCATTGTTTTTTAAACGATCGTTTAATAGCCGGTTTTAAATTTTATATTTTCTTGATTGGCTTTTTTATTAATTTCCACTTATAATTATTACATTAAAATATAAGTTTGATTGTATATATATCTTGCTTACATAAAAAATCAATGACGCTATCTATTCTTGTTATAGTATAGTTATCAACCTGATAATAGAACACCTGTTCGGACGTGTTACATCGTAACTAAAAATAAAATGTTATTCAAAAGACCGCGTGGCCTCTAGCAGATGATAAAAGAATTAATAAATTGCAATGAAATTCTTAATGATTTGAAAGTGACTAGATTAATTCAGTTTATTATAAAATAACTCTGCTGGGGGGGGGGGGGGGGGGGGGGGGGGGGGGGGGGGGGGG
>JAUELD010105648.1:0-17697 GCA_031471615.1 Aglantha digitale | reverse complement strand
ATTTATATACATACATTTATATACTATATTTATATTTATATACATACATTTATATACTATATTTATATTTATATACATACATTTATATACTAAAATAAGGGTTCAAAAAACAAAGCTGTCACTTGAAATTATCTTATTGTTATTACATAACTCTTTTCTAAGCTTTTTTTTCAAAAAATTTGTATAGAAAATAAAATTACCGCTATTTTGTCAGACTGTCCATATATCGGATATGTCGGATCCACGATGGTGACTGTATTTGCTATATGAATTACGTTCACTATTTTTGTAAAAGAATACCGAGTTACTCTTTCCATTCGATACTGTTAAGAAGTTTTAAACAAAAATCTTTTCTTTAACCTTGCAAAAAATATCGTGCATTTAATCGATTATATGAATATTTAAAATATTTGAAAAACATTTATTTAACATTCAACTTTCATAATAAATGCAACAAATTTCATCCATTATATTTTACACGAATTCGAAATCCGAAAAAACATTCGAATCTATTTAATGTAAACAAAATGATGAAATGCTACATTTCTGTTTTTTATTTGAATAGCAATACATACTCTAAAGAATTAAGTAATTGTAGATACAGTATTGTGCCAGTTGTTGCAAATTAAAATGTTTGGCCAGCTCGATTTCTTCTTAGTTTGATTTTTATCTGTTGGTCATGACTGGGTCCTTGCCCAAACTGTTAAGCTCTCAGGATAGGTTTTAATTCGTCTTATGATAAAATAAAAAAATGCATCTCAACGTGATATTGTAACTATCGACGTAAGCATGGACGATGTATATATAATATTATTTTATTTTTTGTCATTTGAAATGACTTCTCACACCTGTTCTAGATATCATAAAACTTATTGTTGATTATATGTAGCCAATGGGGACTTAAACTGCGAACATTAAGTTGCCAGTTAAAATTTCTACCCCAAGGCCTTCCTCACCCTATCACACAATACTAAGTTAACAGAAATAATTGATTTGTTTGGTTTTGTTTAGAAATAGAAAATAAACAAAAATTTCATAAATGTCCTTACCTGTTTGATGAGATGAATGGTGACATAGGCGCTTGGATATCATGCGCCCGTACCGCAGGGATTGGATGGGTACCAATCTCCAGTAAAGAACCATCCGCTTATTTAAATAAACAAGTCTGCAACGAAAACGAAAAAAACAATGCGAAACTAACGATTAATGTATCAGGACGTCGCTACCAAACGTACTCGCATACTCTTCGCAAATTTAAAGAAACTTTATTAGGGAGTCAGGAACGTGATTATTTTTACGATGAATCGCTTGAAGAATATTATTTTGATAGAGATCCAGATTTGTTTCGACATATTCTGAATTACTATAGAACTGGAAAGTTGCATTTCCCTAAAAACGAATGTGTGTCTTCATTCGAAGATGAGCTCACGTTTTTCGGAATAAAGGGATTTAATATAAACAATTGCTGTTGGGATGACTACCACGATAAGAAACGGGAATGTACAGAAAGATTGAATGAAAGTGACGTTATGCTTACGTCATCAGAAATAAACGAAAAATCAGATACTATGGGCATCGATGTCCAGATGAACAACCACCAGGCAAAAAACTTGCGCCAGAAAGTGCATGGTTTGTTTGAAAATCCACAAAGTACTTTTTTAGCTCGTATTTTATATTACATAACTGGTTTTTTTATTGCTGTTAGTGTGGGCAGTACAATTATAGAGACAATTGATTGTTCAGCAAATCGACCCTGCGGTGAAGTTTACAATAAAATATTTTTTAATATCGAAGCAGTGTGCGTGGTCGTGTTTACTATAGAATATTTAGCAAGGTTATATTCTGCACCTTGCCGGTTTAGACACGCCCGTAGCGCCCTGAGTATCATAGATGTAATAGCGATCCTCCCATTCTATATCGGACTAGCGATGACTAAAACATCAATCAGTGGGGCGTTCGTTTCTTTACGCGTGTTCAGAGTTTTCAGAATTTTCAAATTTTCGCGCCATTCAAAAGGGTTGCGTATACTCGGGAGTACGCTCACCAGCTGTGCAAGTGAATTAGGTTTTTTGTTGTTTTCGTTGTCAATGGCAATCATTATATTTGCAACAGTTGTATTTTACGTCGAGAAAGACGTGAACGATTCGGATTTTACAAGCATACCTGCTTCGTTTTGGTATACGATTGTTACTATGACAACATTAGGGTAGGTATTTTTTTACCTTTTATTTATAGTAGATTTTTTTTTAAATAGAAAAAATAAATAGACAAATTCTTGAAATAATGAAATCAAAGTTAGGAAAATTCATTTGAGTTGTTCGTATAGCAAAAATTTTTAATTTTTCTAAAAATTCATATTCATTTGACGAAAAGACACTTTATCAAAAAATTTGTCAAAAATTTTGCAAAAAATTCCTTTTTGACGTAGTACGTTTAATATCTCTACTTTATGTTCAGAACAGAACTTAATGTCTTGAAAATCTTTTACATGAATGTTCAGGTATGGCGATATGGTGCCAAAAACAATCCCTGGTAAACTAGTTGGTAGTATTTGCTCATTAAGTGGGGTATTAGTGATAGCTCTACCCGTACCTGTTATAGTATCGAACTTCAGCCGTATATATTTGCAAAACCAAAGAGCTGATAAAAGACGAGCCAATCAGGTACTAGAAGCTTTTCTATCTATAAACTATAGACCATGTTTAAAACTAGTCTCAAAACCTAGCTCAAGACTCTAGACCTATGCTCTAAACAAGGCTGAAAACCTAGGCTAAAAACCTAGGCCCAAAAACTAGGTTAAAAAGCGGTGTTCGGATTGTATCTTGAAGAGATTATAAAGGGATCTGGGGATATCACAATAGTGTTGTTTTTTATCTTTAGA
This sequence comes from Aglantha digitale, assembly GCA_031471615.1. NCBI lineage: Eukaryota > Metazoa > Cnidaria > Hydrozoa > Trachymedusae > Rhopalonematidae > Aglantha > Aglantha digitale. Next base: position 14,816 of record JAUELD010105648.1, on the reverse strand, counting down.
AACTTCGAAATAAATGCGAGGAGAAGGAAGAAAAGAAGAAAGAGAGTTCCAGTGAAACTGTAACTAGGTTTATAATTTCAAATCAAATGTATACCATTTTTTCTATGAAATTTGCACTTACTCGTTAGAATGATTTAGCACAGTCTGGTTCGGCCTGGCTCTATATATTGATTTTTAGCTGCTTCTACTTAAGTTCTGAGGATTTAGGTAAACCCAAGTCAACTAAAGATTAAAAATAACTTCTCAATTAATCAAAAATGAAAAACAAAAAGTTCCAGTTTGTTGTTGCATAATTGAATGAGCTTTTTTATGACCAACCCTTCCCCACTAATGACCTCTTAATAGAGTTAATGTGAATCCCCTCATTTATTTTCTTAGTTTGCGATATTAATATATGTTTATTTAATTACACATATTGGGATATTGTTTTTTTATATATTTCTTTTTAATATTTAGTCCGATCGAAAAAGCTCGCTTGAGTCGAATCCCCGGAAAAATTCATCTTCTGCGGTTGCTACTAAAAATATAGTATGTATAGATAGTTATTGTTGTTTCAGTGTTTGAAAATAGGAAGGTATAAGGAAAAACTCGAGAATCAAGAAAACTACAGCTATATGTAAAATAAATAGTCGTTTTTTAAAAAAAACAAAATAGGAAAAGAACAAGTAGAAAACGGAGTTCTCTCACAATATTACCGTGCCGTAAAGCAAACCCGTAAATTAAGACTTTCAATCAAACGAAGTTCTAAGTTTCCCTTAATTAAACAAATTACATGGTTATACCTAGAAATTAGAGAGCGATATTAAAATGACCTTGTCTTTTTGTTTTTGTTTTCTGGAAGCAGCCGTTTGAATTCTGGGATTAATTGGTTGATAATGGAAATAGCAGGAATTTATTTCGCATTATTTATTAAGAATAACACGTGACATAAACTGCTCGTATTTGCTTGAAACTTGCGTTTAATAATAAAACTTAACTCATGTGTTTGTTTTTCCTGTTGAACTTTTTTTGTACATATACTTTGTTTCTAAAACGTTTTGCTTTATTGTAATTTGTTCAGCTATTTAAGAAGAAAAATGAACACTTGCAAACACGCTACAAGATCCCAAATTCGAATTTGAATTTCGAACCAGGTGGACTTGAAACCAGGACCATGCAATTCTAATGCTATCGTTCAGTAGCTTAGTTTATTTTACTGTTAAACATTTTTATCTCCCTATCTTTAGAATAAGAAACTAACACAAAAACGAAGCTGCGATGTTTCGCTACTCCACGAACGACAAATTCTTCAAACACAAGTTAAAGAAGGCACTCCATGTGTAAAACTTAAATTAGTACCTCACATACAAAACACAGACCTTGATAACAGAGACCTGTTAGAAGAAGTTTCCACAGTCGAAACTAAAAATAAATATCCAACTTGTTATTGCCCGGAACAGCCCGTCGTCAAACAAAAAGTAAAACCGATTTCCAATTATAAAAAGCCGGACATTGTCATACATAATGCAGATGACGATTTAACGTCTTTGGCGTGTTTGAGTAGCATATGGGATAGACCGAACGGAGTTTTGAATATACCAAAGTATAAAAGTTTCTCGTCATCAACCGGGTACCATTCTGGTGGCTCCGAATGCAGTTTTAATCCCATTCACGACGAGGAAAATCAAGTATGAACAACTAAAAAACCGTTTAATACTCAAGATAATACCCAAGATAATTATTATATACGATCGAGCAAATAAATCTACCATCATCATACGAACATAGCAAATAAATCTACCATCATCATACGAACATAGCAAAAAAGAAAATGTGAAAATCTAGAAATGTTTAAAATCCAGGTAATTCGTATGACAGAGAACAAAAAAAACATAACAGACATTTATATAAACAAAAAGCAACAGAGAAGATTGAAAAAAGCAGTTAAGTTCCGAAATGAAAAATCTATTCCAATTCCGATTCATGATTATGATCCGATTCCAATTCCGATTCATGATTATAACTGAAACTTAAATGAGTTTAGGCAAGCAGCCATTTTTATTGTTATTGTATTTGTTATTTTAATTTATTGAACACATATTGTACCTATTCTGAAAGAGACTTAAGGTAGAAGAAATATATATAAAAAGTTAATCTCTAGATCTTGTTTAGAGGGTGTTATTTAATCAATTTGTAAGCATCTAACATTTTGCACTCGGCAAATGATATGTTGTTTAATTCTTCGTGAAGGTTTTTATTAGTTTGATAATAACTAGTCCTAACCATTACCCTAACCCTTACCCTCAAAGAATACGTTTTTTATTGGTTGTTTGAAATGAACGCAATTATTATATCCCTTATATAGCCCTCTTAGTAAATTCCCGTAAAATTTAATGCTATTAAGATAGTTCATTTATTTCCCTTTTTCTCCAGAATCCTCTTACTTAACTTGATAGAAACCCAAAGTTTAGTTAATGTTTTGACCTTATATAGTTATATAGCTTAAAGTTGCAAAAAACTAAACTTCACTGATGTAACATGCTATACAAGAGAGAAGTAAATTCGACAAACTATATAACAAAAGAAAGAAAAAAAACTAATTCAAATTATTTTGAACAGTAAAGTTTTTGCACTGTCAAATCCACAAGAGAAGTTTCTTTTGTCAATTTTTTTTTAAAAACACACTATTTTTAATTTCACACTGCAAGGACATAGGGGGGGGGGGGGTAATTAGTTTACAGGTGGAATTAGTAACACCTTCAAAACATAAGAAATCGCAGTAGCTACATCTAACACTCAGGTTGCGATTTACCATACGCAGCAAGTTAAGTTGGAATTTGGGATTTAGTCAATTTTTTTGGTTTTTTTTTTACTTTACTCGATAATCAAGAGAAGGGATAACAAGAAAATAAATTTAAGTCATTTTACCCAACGTTAAATTTTATTAAACATTTTTAACTTAAAAATAAGACAAAATAATAACCATCCGATAACTTGCTTCAAGAAAAATACAGATTGACAGGGTAGCTAGTGAAATAGACATTAGACTTAAAGATTGATGTCCAGCAAAGTTGTAAAACAAATGAGTATCGATAGTAAAGGTGAGACACGAGGTGTAAAACGAACAAGTATCGATAGTAAAAGCAAAAAACAAGTTGTAAAAAGAGAGGGATTGTTCTCTGTCAATATATATTATTCTTGATAACAATGTTTTAACTTAAACCATTTTTAAATGATAATTTATTTAGACGCAGAGTAAATTTTTTCGGTTACGTTTATCATTAAACTGATTTTCTTCTTACTACCATGTTCGGCTACTTTGGGATTCGGAGACTGCTTTCTTAAGATATTGGAAGAAAGCTATAAAAAAGAAGAAGAATACCATGTTAATTAGTGACAAGTCTTATTTACATAATAGCCAGAAATTTTTTTTTTTTTTAAGGAAGCATTTGTCTCTTTGTGGTTTATAATGTGATGGATAACTAGCTAATTACCATCATTAATACCTATTACTGTACAACTATACTAAGATAAAAACTAAAGCAACTTACGCATATCTTGCATATCATAAAGTGACCATCCTTCTTCTTCGTTTTTCAAATCATCTTCTAAATTCTCTTTTTTGCCTTCTAACATCTTTTTCCAGTGATCGATTTTACATTTCATATTTGAATTACATGTATCCAAAGCATCGAAATATCCATCCGCTTTAGCGGCATTCGATGGAGCGAGAATAATGCTTTTCAAATTTGTCGCACATGTTGAAAACGTATCTCGTAACATAGTTAGATTGGCGACTCTTGATTCGATAAAGCTGATAGCTTTCTTCAGTTTATCTACATAGCATTTGCCTAAATGTAATGGAAAAAGTTTACATGGTATTAAGGTATCATGGTATTACTCCATTTACATGGTATAAGTCAAAATGAACATCAAATGGCAGGCATATATAGAATATATCAAACCATTGTTAATATTCGATAAAAATGATTCGTACGAGATTATGCTACATTTAAGAATTATGTTAAACCGTATATTTAATTTGTGCAAATTTCTTAAAAGAGAGGTTTTCTTTAGCGAAAACACCTAAATTACATTATATTTTATAATACCCCATATGGATATAGTTCATTTGGGGGTAATTAGAAACACCATTAAAGAATAAAAAACAATGAATAGTCAGAAGTGCACACACTTGAATAATGATATATTTCTAAAGTTTTCTAAACGATATCTAAGGTAAAACATACCTTCAAAGTTTCGAATAATTTCGTATTTTGTCCATTGTAAACAAGGATATTGAGTTTTCGGTAGTTCGCACGTGCATCCAACAACTGCAGAAAAAAAAATCGTTTAATTAACATTTAGGGTAGGTGTATATAAAAAATACATGTTACTCGTAGTAGGAAAACTAACGCTCATCTCAGACACGCTAAAATATCACTTGCATTTGCATAATAAATGAAAACTTACCAGGTAAATGGTTGACCTTTACTTCAACAACAACATTCGAAGATTGGCTTGGTGTTCCTTTATCAGTAGCTGTGACGGTTAGGCTGAACGCTGAAGGTACGGAAGCAACAAGATCCTTGTTGAGGGTGATGGCACCCGTGGCACCATCAATAATAAAGAATCCATCATCGTTTCCACCTGTTATGCTATACACGATATCTTTATTTACTCCAGCATCTTTATCATCTGCTTGTACAGTCAGTACAGGAGTTCCTGCAGTTGATCCCTCCGGAACTTCTGGATTGACGAAACCGCCGAAGACAGGTGCATTATCGTTGATATCGTTTAAACAGATTTTCACATTTTGGCTCGTTGATTCTGAACCATCAGAAACAATGGCCATGAAATCATAGGAGTTTTGAACTTCACGATCTAACTTTGCAACTGGTCGAATTTCACCATTACTATTAATTGAGAAAACTGAAGGTAACGAGACAGAATATTGTAGGTTATCACCGTCAGCATCAACGGCAACAATCTTTGTGATGACCGTGCTTATATCTTGTTCCTCTTCAATGCATTGGTCGAACTTGGCACTTGTAATTTCAGGCTTGTCGTTTACATTGCCAACATTAACGATCACGCTTGTTGATGCTGTAAGGCCCCCACCATCAGTGGCAGTAACACTCAAAGTGTATTGAGGCTTACTGGCATGGTTCAACGAAGAAATAACTTTAATTTCACCACTTGTCTAAATTAAAAGAAAAATGAAAAAGAATATTTAAAATGTATTTATTGACACATGATATCTTTTCGCTATAAGATTTGTTAAACAAGAAGGAGCAATGCCATCAGATCCTTGAGAAAGAGGGAGATCCTGGCAAACCTATTTATTCTCTCATTATTAGGAGTCAAATTTAAAGTTTATATTGCATCTTTTACTTACTCACGCAAAAACATAGACAGGCTATACGAGCTATAGACAATAGCTATAGCTATATATCCCCCTTAATGTCTTACCCAGGGCATTCAACAGGGCATTGTATACCCAGGGCATTCAACTTAGTACTCTGTGTATTACACGATGTTAAATCAATAAATAATGAGGACGTACCATGTCGACAGAAAACGTCGATGAGTCACCAGCAGTTAAAGAATATTTCAGTTCACCGTTCTTTCCGCTGTCAGGATCACTGGCAGTCACTTGGTGAATTACCACATTTCCAGTATTTTCATTCACATTTACAGTTTGACTGGCGTCAGGGAATGATGGAACTTCGTTGACGTCATTGACACTAACTGTGACGGTCTTTTTAGCAACTTTGTCGCCATCAGAAGCAACAACGACAACGGTGTAAGATGGTATAGCTTCAAAATCGAATGGTATATTGGTGGATAATACACCAGTAGAAGGATCAAAAGAAAATTTAGTAGAATCACCCTCGATACTATATTTGACAGATTGTGGTCCATCAGTATCAACAGCAAAATATGTTCCTAGTTCAGTGGGTGGTGAGTTTTCATCCACACTGCCACTAGTAGGTCCAGAAATCACTGGAGCATCATTCTCTCCTATAGTTATAGTGAAATCTGCATTTGTTGTCTTAGTTGGAGCTGGTCCATTGTCGGTAACGCTTACTTTAACTACGCATGAACTTTGAAGAGTGGAATCTAAATTGTCATTAACCATAATTTGAAAGTTCTAAATGAAAACAATAAGAGATTAATAAGTAACTTAATAAGTAATGTCCTTTTAACAATTATTTTCATTGGGATAATAAAATGCATTCTTACTTGAGCATTCAATTTAAAGTCATCAACTCCATCTGCGTCATTATCACAGTTGTTAACAATGGCATATGTCAATGGTATTCCTGGCACTTCATCGATATCAGTTGCTGTAAAAGCTAATACACCACTTCCAACTGGTATGTTTTCATTTATTGTTTTTGCATAACTTTGTGCAATGAAGGTTGGGGCATTGTCATTAAGGTTGTTAATAGTAACTTTAAGAACGGAGGTGTCTTCGTGCGTTCCATCCGTAACTTTGACTGTAACATCAAATGATTTGTTAGTTTCGTAGTCAATTGGTGCAGTTGTATAGATTTTACCATTGTTATCAATTCCAAATGGTCCAGTTGGGTTGACTAAGCTATAAACTAAAGAGTCTCCGTCAGCATCTGTTGCCGTAACTGTAGCAACTGGAGTATTCGAAGGCTGGTTTTCATCAACAGTTACACCACTTGGCACAACCAAAACTGGAGCATGCTCATTTACATTAAGAATGGCAATATTTACTTTACTTGTTGTTGATTTGGATGGCTGACCTTTGTCAGCAGCCATGATTGTCAAGATATAGAATGGTTTTGCTTCAAAATCGATATCTCCAATTAAAGTAATTTCCCCGTCCTAATTAGAAATAAATTAACGCGTTTGAAACAATGTAACAATAGCATAAACTTTCAAATTATTTAAACTTTACTTGAAGTAGGAAGGGTATCTGAAATTCTAATATATTGGAAAGAGATGGATGTTGTCAATATAGCTTTCATTGAGTTACCACTTTATCTCGCTCATTTATATGTTCATTTTAGTAATAGACCATCATGTGGATTCTTGTTATCTTCAATATTTCAACTAAAACTAAAGCTATAAGTTATCAATCTAAACAAATAGCTATACTTACTGGAAATATTTGAAAGACGGAGCTTCCTCCAACAATGCTATACACGATTTCACCATTGCTACCAGAATCTTTATCAGTTGCAGTTACTACAACCACCGATGAAGCTTTAGGATGTCCTTCGGTGATGCTTTTATAGTATATGCCTTCAGAAAATACAGGAGTGTTGTCATTTACATCGGATACCGTAACAGTGAACTGTTGTGTTGTTGTCAACTGTGGGGTAGCTTTGTTATTGATTGCATTAATGTTTAACACAAACTGCTTGTTGCCTGCATCAAAGTCGACTGGTTTTTTCAGAGTTAATACACCATTCTGTAAATAAGGGAAATATAATAATGTAATTATTAGTAATAAGTTTCAATGTCTTCATACATTTACTACTTTGCGCTAGCGTTAGTAAAAGTCACGCTTAAAACACGTGAATTGAAGTGTTCATTTTTGCTGAATGAATGCGTTTAATAAGAATAATTGGTTTTTAACTCATTTGTGTTTATTTGGTGTAGCAAATTTTTTTTTGGTTTAAGAGTAATGGAATTTTGTTTCTTATTACTTACTTGAAGAATATTCTAATATTTGTTTAATAAACGAAATATATTTCATTTATTTACGCTTATTTTGAGGATGAAATATTTGTTTTTAATATATTGATTTAAACAAACATATTAGTTTCTAGTCAGCCAATAGATTGGTGTACACTATAATAACATGGTTGATAAAAAAAGATTAATCTTTTAACGTTGGAAACAAACTTACTTCGCTGAGCTCGAAAAATTCATGTGGACCATCTTTAAACTGGTAAATTGTGTCGGTATTTGTTCCAGCATCCTTATCTGAAGATATGAACTTATGGATTTGTACACTAATAGCTTGACTTTCTGCGATTGTAATTTGATCAGGTGACTGGAACAATGGAGAATTGTCATTAATATCATTAAGACAAATAGTAACCTCTGCAGATGACTGAACGGTTCCATCGGAAACTTGAACAGTAAATTTATGCTGAGTCTGCGTTTCTCTATCTAATTTTGCAGTTGCTTTAATTTGCCCTGTAGTGTCGATAGAAAATAAAGTAGTCCCTGTAAGTGAGTATTGCAAAGCGTCGCCATCTTTGTCAGTAGCTACGACATTTATTACATCGTAAACTGGGTTTCGTTCTTCGTCCACGCATGTAGATATTGGCTCACTAATTACAGGTGCATCATTGACATTCGAAACAGTTACTTTTACATTGGTAGTAGTAGACAAGGAAGGGTTTCCACCGTCTTGTGCTTGTAAAACTAAAAGATACTCTGATTTGTCCTGAAAGTCTAATGGTGCAGCCAGTTGGATATTGCCAGAACTCTATAATTATTAAAATAATAGGGAGAAATAATCAATTACTCCTTGAAAACTTTTGTTATATCGATGTCGTTACTCAGTAGAAAATAAATACCTATTTTTTAATAAAACTACTACTAATACTACTACAACTACTACAAATCAATATATTTAGTGCACTACACTTTTTCTGTGTTAATCAACAAAGCAATCAAAACGAAACAAAATCAAAATTTTCTTACGTCAACTATAAATATGTTGTCGGAGTTTCCATTGATAAATGTATAAGTTAACGCTCCATTGCTACCTCCGTCGGGATCATTGGCAGTCACTTGTCCGATTGGCGATCCTGTACCTTGATTTTCACTTACAGTAATTGGATAATCAGTGTTTGAAAATGATGGAACTTCGTTGACGTCATTGACATTAACGGTGACGGTCTTTTTAGCAACTTTGTCGCCATCAGAAGCAACCACAACAACTGTGTAAGATGGTATATCTTCAAAATTTAATGGTATCTTGGTGGATAATACACCAGAAGAAGGATTAATAGAAAATTTAGTAGAATCACCCTCGATACTATATATGACAGATTGTGGTCCATCAGTATCAACAGCAGAATATGTTCCTAGATCAGTGGCCGGTAAGTTTTCATCCACACTGACACTATCAGGACCAGAAATCACTGGAGCAACATTCTCTTCTATAGTTATAGTGAAATCTGCATTTGTTGTCTTAGTTGGAGCTGGTCCATTGTCGGTAACGCTTACTTTAACTACGCATGAACTTTGAAGAGTGGAATCTAAATTGTCATTAACCATAATTTGAAAGTTCTAAATGAAAACAATAAGAGATTAATAAGTAACTTAATAAGTAATGTCCTTTTAACAATTATTTTCATTGGGATAATAAAATGCATTCTTACTTGAGCATTCAATTTAAAGTCATCAACTCCATCTGCGTCATTATCACAGTTGTTAACAATGGCATATGTCAATGGTATTCCTGGCACTTCATCGATATCAGTTGCTGTAAAAGCTAATACACCACTTCCAACTGGTATGTTTTCATTTATTGTTTTTGCATAACTTTGTGCAATGAAGGTTGGGGCATTGTCATTAAGGTTGTTAACAGTAACTTTAACAACTTTCGTGGTCTCGTGTGTTCCATCCGAAACTTTGACTGTAACATCAAATGATTTGTTAGTTTCATAGTCAATTGGTGCAGTTGTATAGATTTTACCATTGTTATCAATTCCAAATGGTCCAGTTGGGGCGACTAAGCTATAAACTAAAGAGTCTCCGTCAGCATCTGTTGCCGTACAAGTAGCAACTGGAGTATTTGAAGGCTGGTTCTCGTCAACAGTTACGCCACTTGGCACATCTAAAACTGGAGCATGTTCATTTTGGTTACTAATTATAACAGTGACAGGTACTTTTTTGAATTTGGATGGAGAGCCTTGATCTGTAGCAATGACAAAGAATTTGTATTCGGGTTTGCTTTCAAAGTCAACTGCTTGACTCAGTGTAATAGCGCCATCCTAAAATGCATAATTTTTACAACATTATTGTTATAAGGTATGTTTAATGCTATCAAAGAAGTCTATCATCAACCTCATCGCCAGTATTTAAATTATGATTATGCACAGACAAACTACACCAACTTGTTTATTCTCCTTAATGTCTCATTGTACATTTAAGGAATGGAGTAGCAATGGTTCTCTCCATCGCCACGCAATGTAAATTAAAACAAATGAGAAGAACAATTAGAAAATGATGTTTACCTGATCCACTTGAAATACTCCACCTTCACCTTCTAAAGAGTAAACAACCTTTCCGTTGTCTCCAGAATCTATATCATTGGCAGTTGTTTGAATGACTAAATTGCCAACAACATGACCTTCTAAAATGCTTGTAGTATAGGAAGGACTTGAAAATTCTGGTGCATTGTCGTTAACGTCTTCAACATTTACTGTGAATTGTTGGATAGACGACATGGCTGGGCTTCCTTGATCCGTCACTTTTATGCTGAACGCATATAGATGTGGCTCGGTTTCATAATCCAGTGGACTAGCCACTTGTAATTCACCATCTGCCTGCATTATGAAAAATGTTTTTTGAAAACTAACAGATAAAACAAGATAATATTACAATACTATTGATTTATATCAAATCAAAGTCTTTTAGTTCACTTAAAGGCAAATTACAGAAACAGTAATCAATAGATGTGATTGTTATTTTTACAAGAATTCCAGTTCGTTAGAAAGTTTAATTTTTGTTAATGCTTATAACGTTTTAATTCCATATAAAATGCATTGACTTACTGAGAGAGTGAACTTATTAGCATCATTTCCACTTTCGATTGCATATGTCACCATCTTATTGACACCAATATCTTTATCCTCTCCAGTAAACTGATGAATTTTCACTAATGTTGCCTGACTTTCCAATATGGTGATTGAACTTGCAGATGTCACAGATGGTGCATTATCATTTTTATCTAAGATAGAAATTGTAACGGTGGCTTCGCTATTTAGAGATGGGTTTCCATTATCACTAGCTCTCACAACCAAATCATATTTGTCAATAGTTTCACGGTCTAAACTTCCACTAACAGTGATCTTTCCATTCTAAAGTAATTCAAATAGTAATACATAGTTAACAAGGCTTCTCTTGACATATATTTGACAATGAAATCTAACTGGTTTATATGTGCTACGCAATCAATAAATATAAACTTACTCCATCAATTGCAAACTCATTTGCACTTTGTCCGCTGATAATAGCATATTGTATTTGATTATTTGGAGCAGAAAAATCGTTGTCAGTGACTTTTACAGTTACCACAGCAACACCAGCATTGCTATTTTCAAAAACGTTCTCGGTGTATGTAGTAGGATTAAAAATCGGTGCATGATCGTTTTTGTCCATGACGTTGATAGCAACATTTAACAAACTAAATTGTGAAGGTATTCCAGTGTCACTTGCTTTTATAACAATGGTGAAACTGTTTGATCCGGTTTCTGCATCAACATTTCCTGTGATTGATAATCTACCTTGCTAAAATATACAGTCAAGATTATTACATTGATTAGAACTTATAAACAGAGTTAAGCAAATCTAGCATTCATATATTTTCACAATTGAAAAATGAAAAACGATAAAAATAAACTACCTGGTCAATTGAAAATAATCCTGATGGATCAGAATCAATAACATAGTTAATTTTATTGTTAACTAGGTCGCGATCTATATCTGTAGCAACATATGTCCCAAGTACTTGGTTTGAGTAAACATTCTCCACTATATCTATTGACTTCTTTGAAGTAGCACTAAAGATCGGTTTGTTATCATTTATATCCAAAATATTAAACGTAACAGTTCCACTTGCACTTGCTCCATGGATGTCTGTAACTTTAACACCGAAATTATACTGGGACACTGGTAAGTCTGCGTCAATATTGATGTTAGCGAAAATAGAACCATTATTGTCAATGCGGAAGTTTCCATTGCCATTTATAATTTCATATGTCAACTCATCAAAATCAGGATCAGTCGCAAACACGAAAAAAACACTTTCGTCTTTTGTATTGCCTTCTTTTATAGAAAATACGAAATTGTTAATAGCCCATGCTGGAGGGCTATTTACGTTTTGAACATTTACTGTGAACGTAATTTGACTAGTCAAGGCTGGTGTACCTTTATCTGTTATATCAATGACTAGTGGGTACTCTTTAACACTAAGTGCTCCATTTACTTTTATTATTCCATTCTACATAAAAATAACAAGTGTATAGAGATAATGAAAAAAAAAATAGTGTGTACATCTAATCTTTTTAACAAACCCAAATAAAAAACAATACCTCAATTATAAACTTTCCTTCGCCACCAGAAACAAGAGAATATGAGAATTGGTTATTCGGACTTGTACCATCTAAATCATCACCTTGTAACTCAGTCACTATTGCACCAACTGCTGATGTTTCTAGAATGCTTTTACTTCTTAAAATCGATGTAACTGTCGGTTTGTTGTCATTTACATCAGTAATAGAAACAACAACATCGGTAACACTACTTTTAACTCCATCAGAAACTTGAACTTCGAACGTATGTTCGGTTTTAGTTTCATAATCAATACCAGATTTAGCGGTTATTACACCTAAAGCAAGATATTTATATATAAACAATCTTTATAAATAAATATCTATAAACAATTTTAAAATATCATGTGTTTAGGTCCAATACCGTCAAAAAATATCATTTTTTTTTTTGACTTTTGACTCGTACGATATACCCTATCGATTTGCTATTTGAAGGGTGAACACGCAAAAGTAACAATAATGTATATGAAAGTATATAAAAAAGATATTTAAATTTTTTTTTTACCAGAATTGCTAATATCAAATGGAACCCCAGGAGTAAGGATTGATAATGATAAACCAGACAAAGAGGTATCAGGGTCACTAACAGTTACAGTTAAAACATTGTTTCCAACAGGAAAGCTTTCAGCTATTGTTATCGAATATGGCGACATTACAAATACTGGTTTTTCATCATTAACATTAATTATATTAACAATCAAAGTTGATTGAGATTGCTTTTGTTCTCTGACTTGTCCATTGTCTTTAGCTTCCAGAGTTAGTGTATACGATGATTGAGCTTCACGATCTAATGGTAATTTTTTCAATCTAATTTCTGGTAAATTCTAAAATTGCAAACAAATTATTTTTATATTTTATTTTATAACTTACAGTACGCTTTATGTGCTATTTTGTAAAATAAAAAAATCAAGTGGGAAATCTATGCTCCACAACTTGACAAGTTGACACCTAATTCTTTTTTACTATTGTTTTGATATGACAATATAATAATAATAATAGAGTCAAAGCTGTATGAGTAACATAGTATATGGTAAAAATTGTCCTACTTCAGGATGTCACCTTTAATATTTTATCTAAAGTTTGTAGAAACTCGGCAATTGAGATTAATAAATAGCAATGACAAGTTTGATAGCACTTACTTGACTATTTTTCACTACTTCAAACATACTGTTATCATTCCCTGATGTGATAGTATATGTAATGACGTTATTATCTGATGATTTATCACCATCTGTAGCAACGACAGCATCTCCAAACACGACAACTGTTTCTAGAGCAGAGTTCTCCAAAATTGTTCCAGTATATTGACTTTTTGAAAAAGTAGGGGTAAAGTCATTAACATCTTTGATTTCAACATTGACTGGGGAAGAAACAGTTTCACCGTTGGCTGTAGCAGTAACAGTAAAAGAATGAGTAAATGAAGCCAATTGTTCATAATCAATACTCTGTCCTTGTGCTACTGTAATGGCACCAGTCTGTGCATCAATAGCAAACAAAGATGTCCCTTGGATACCGTATGTTATAGCATCGCCGTCACCATCTGTGGCAGAAACACTGAAAAGTGTCTGTCCTTCTTGATCTTCATAAACTACTTTGTTATACGGGGTTCCTTGGAAAACTGGTGAATTGTTATTCAAACTAAGTATAGTTATAGTAGCCGTTACTTGTGATTGCATTGCAGGAGATCCATTATCTTGAGCTTTTATTATAACTGTATAAACTCCTTTAGTCTTTTTATTTAACTGTCCGATTACAGATATTGCTCCATTTTGGTTAATGGCAAACTTCTTTTCACCACTGCTATCAGTTTCACCACTTACAATAGAATAAACGAATTGCTGATTTACACCAATATCTTTGTCTGTGGCATCCACAGTAAGCACTTCAGTTGGAGGTATAAATGATGTTAGTTCTTGAATGGAAATTGCATATGATGGACTTGAAAATACAGGTGCATTGTCATTGATATCAACTACATTAATAGTTAAAGTTGTTTGAGATTGCTTTTGTTCTCTGACTTGTCCATTGTCTTTAGCTTCCAGAGTTAGTGTATACGATGATTGAGCTTCACGATCTAATGGTTTGTTCACTCTAATTTCTGGTAAATTCTAAAAATGTAAACAAATCATTTTTGTATTTTATTTTATAACGTACAGTACGCTTTATGTGCTATATTGTAAAATAAAAAAATCAAGTGGGAAATCTATGCTCTACAACTTGACAAGTTGACACCTAATTCTTTTTTACTATTGTTTTAATATGGCAATATAATAATAATAGAGTCAAAGCTGTACGAGTAACATATATATGGAAAAAATTGTCCTACTAAAGGATGTCACCTTTAATATTTTATCTAAAGTTTGTAGAAAAAAGACAGCTGTGTTTGATTAATAGCAATGGCAAGTTTGATAGCACTTACTTGACCATTTTTCACTACTTCAAACATACTGTTATCATTCCCTGATGTGATAGTATATGTAATGACGTTATTATCTGATGATT
>JAUELD010105427.1:3692-17700 GCA_031471615.1 Aglantha digitale | reverse complement strand
ATGTTTCTTAAACTTTTGATCTAGGAGGGGATATATGAAGATGTTTCGTAAACTTTTGATCTAGGAGGGGATATATGAAGATGTTTTGTAAACTTTTGATCTAGGAGGGGATATATGTAGATGTTTCGTAAACTTTTGATCTAGGAGGGAATATATGAAGATGTTTCGTAAATTTTTGATCTAGGAGGGGATATATGAAGATGTTTCGTAAACTTTTGATCTAGGAGGGGATATATGAAGATGTTTCGTAAACTTTTGATCTAGGAGGGGATATAAATCATTCTGTTGAAGAAGCATAATGGTCTCTATTTTATTGCAGAATTTTTTGCTGGTGCATTGCTCCAGTGTTTATTACCCAAGATGTCTCTCCTGAAACACCAACTATAACGATGTAAACTTCATATTGAACTTATCAGTATTGAAGAAAATTGTTGGCCAGTTAATCAGAAAATGCCCTGAATGTAGTGCGTGATGTTAGTTCATGTCAGCAAAGCATCATTTTGCTTCAGCAGCATTGATGATGCATACTTTCTCCAAGTAGTATAGTTCTCCTCGTTAGGCACCATTGAGATGTTTTAATCGTTACATCATTCATACTTTTGGCATTGTAATGTTTCCCATATTTGTTGTCTTAACGCTATTTTAGTATCTATATACATATCTTTACCCTTGCCTTCCGGCGGAGAAAGTTATTTCCGTTAGTCAGATCAAGTGCTTTGTCAAAGCATAATAACAACAACAAAAGTTGTAATAATAAAATAATAACTATCAACACCTTAGTCCACTTAACAATTTAGTTACCAATGAAAAGTATATTTAGTTACCAATGAAAAGTGTATTTAGTTACCAATGAAAAGTGTATTTAGTTATCAATGAGGCGAGTTTTAATTATATGAACATTGTTTAAACGCTGTGTGACTTTAAATGATAATACATAGCTACTGTAACAAATAGTAGACAATACTACCTGATCGTTGATTAGCATATTCAAATTTATTTAACCTACATTAGACTCTAAACCAGTCATATATTGCAAATATGAGGCGAATGGTATTTATGTTAAAATATGTTGTGATAGATTTATGATAGGAACTTCG
Source organism: Aglantha digitale (assembly GCA_031471615.1). NCBI lineage: Eukaryota > Metazoa > Cnidaria > Hydrozoa > Trachymedusae > Rhopalonematidae > Aglantha > Aglantha digitale. Next base: position 16,603 of record JAUELD010105427.1, on the reverse strand, counting down.
TAAGCAACTCTTGTTTTCTTCTTGATTTTGTTAATTAATATTTTAAGTTTTTTTAGTTTTTGTTGTTAATGATTCTCTTCGTGATGTTTGTAATGCTTTATGTATTCGATGAAATAAAATGTTTGAAACATATGCACCACATTGATAAGTTATTTTTCCTTGTAAAATTCGATGTTCTAGAATTATTGATTTTAATACATTAGTATGATCTTGTAGATGCGATAGTATTAACACTTTCCCCCATTTTCACAGTTGTTAAACACTGACCTCTTACTTTCGCAAACATTGGTGTTAAATTGATGATAAATAGATTTTTTAATGAAACCAATGCCTGATGTTCTTCTTTGCAGATTTTAAAAGTTTGTTATATAAACTGGCGACACGTCTTGGTATGATTAATTGATTAGATAAATTCGCCATTATATTAACAGGTTAAGGAATAGACAAAAAATTGTAAATCATTTTTATTTAGCATAAGCTTTTCGACTTTACGTCATTTTCAGTGCGTTATGTAAACAATGTAACGATTTTAACGATTCTTTTTAAGTTATGAATCTTAAATGAATTAAGATTTCTAAGTAACTCCATTTCTAGATAAACTTAATGTATTATATATACTTGTTCGTTATGATTAGGACGATCTTTAGCTATAAAGAAAGGCTCCTTGTTCTTGTTTCTTTGGGACATGATATTAGTATTTCCCACGTGAAACTGTGTCCAGCATTTTCTAAAAGATGGTGTTACAAATTTATGTTACCATGCTCAGACCAGCGTATTTGAACATTTCGTGCTGTTTCTCCTATGTATGTTGATCCACAAGTACATGTACATTTGTGGTTTACATGAAGGGTGTAAATTTGGATCTTTTAGTTTGAACAGTGATTTAGTCTTACGGGTTATCCATTTGGATATCCATATGGAGTTACTTTTTAATCTTTATTCATTTATTCAATTTAAAAACCATTATATTGTAACTTTACTAATCAATTAATGATTCTATTTATTCATTTATTTAATTTAAAACAGAGCTGGTCGAGTATATATTCAAAAATAATAACTGAGTGCGTTAATATTCAAGTGTGATTTCTATGCATACTAATCATCATGTATGTAATCTCTTCACATCATAATTTTCTGAGTACCTTTACTAAAATAATATGCTGGCTTTAAGTATAGAGACGAAGACTAACCTACCAAAAAGTAAGCTGAAGAATTCACGTTTTCGTTGATAACTTTTACCCTATAAAGATATATTTGTAAAGCTCTATTGTATGAAAAAAACATTCTTTACAAAAAAGGGAGTTTAAGTGATATCATCCGAATTTCTATTATAATCACTAACTACGTGAGAGAATCCGAGGAGTAATGCCGACGAGCTATATAAAAAAATAAAAAAATTGTTGTTGTTTCTTCAAGATAAAATTCCTTGGTTATAGCACAGTGAGTTAAGACTTTTCATTGTCTGCATCTCTGAAATAATAACAATCAGTGTATAACAACAGTTTGTTTATAACAACAGTTTGTTTATACTTTTTCTACTAGCATGCTTAGAAAACATGATTAAACAAGATTATCAACTCTTATCACGTACACATTTTTGTATTTAAAAAGAATATTTGAATATTTGTTTTAAAAAAACGTTGTTTTATAAAACATCATTTGAAAATATATATGTCGTCTTTTACACAATAAAGAAGTGAATATATATATATTTATATATATAAAGATTTGAATATTATTTCCTAGATAATAATATTATTAAATTTCCTTTAAAAATACTCAAAAACGAGCTAACAAGGAAGATGTTATTTATAAAAAATTTCCTGCAACTCAAAATATAGTCTAACTATATAATAAGGCAAAATACTAGCTACAGATGCTATAGATAATTGCAAAGCAGTGTTTTATTTTTATCGAAAAGCATATCATCTTTTTACTTTCCCCTCGTTGTTTATTATACTTATTAACTTAATCCTCTTACGACAGTATAAGAAATTATCATGTGAGCATTAGAGAAAAACATTAGATGGAAAGGTAATCGTATTTGCTATCTAAACCTATGTGTTGTTTTGTTCAATATGAAAAGTTAAAGAAATGAAATATAAAGTTAAAATTGAGGTTTGATAAAGTAAGAATGTACGAAAATTATAGTGTAAAAACAACGTTAACAACCACAAGTAAACGAATCATAAATTTGCCTCAGAGAGTTTGAAATCTTTCAAACACTTGTTTTAAACGAACATACTTCATCGTAGTAGTTACTTAAGTTACTTAAGCTCGTTAGCATTGCTAGTCAGTTTAGAACATTCTGATTGCATGTATTACAGCGTGCGTTACACGACTATATTTCATTAGCAATAATTTGCTTTAAATTTCCGTCACTATACTTTTACGTATTTAGTGGTTAAACTTATATCTTTACTATTTTCCTCCTTTCCACATTTTAAATGACATACTATATGATGTAACATAACACTATAAATTGGAATATGATATTGTTTGATTAACTTATGTTATTGTAACGAAAAAACACAAGGGAAATGTATAAACTTCTTATATAAGAAAAAAACGGGGTTGAAAAATTACTTGCCAAATTTTTGACATAAAGAAAAACAAAATGAAATCGGTTTTACTAGTAACTCCATTCCATGAAATATTATGTCCAAAAGGTTCATGTATCATAAGTCAATAATTCATGTAGCCTTTAAAGTTTATTATTACTTTCGAGAAATTTCTTTTATTATAAAATTTTCTAAACACTATCATAAAAAAATCAATCATTGTAACATCAACACTTAACTTGCGAATAAGATGATACTTTCAGTTCATTTAGGGGCTGTTGATTGGGCAAAGTAAGATATATGACACGTCAGTAATTTTTACAAGCAAGTCATAATTTGTTTGTATATAATATATGTTTTGATGCTCAAAAGAGTATTGTTTTATGTATTTGAAAGTTTGCTTGAAGTAAGGAAATATCTCTTGAACTTCAGCAACAGAGTTTTTTAATGAAAGTGTTTAGACAACTATAATAAAAAAACATTAAGTCATGAAAGTATTTCCATAAGATATTGACTTTAAATATTTGTTAATGACATGGAAGATAATTCACAATCAACTAATTCATTTAATGGTATTAAAACAGAACAACATGGCGATGCATTATCAAGTAACCGTCTTGGTTTGAAAATAAAAGAAATGGTTGATCCTACCGACTGCAAATCCTTTGACATACTCGATGATGCTACCGGTGACAAATCCACTGACACAGCTGATGATCCTACCAGTGTCAAATCTACGGACACAGTTGATGATCCTACCGGTGACAAATCCACTGACACAGCTGATGATCCTACCGGTGACAAATCCACTGACACAGTTGATGATCCTACCGGTGACAAATCCACTGACACAGTAGATGATCCTACCAATTACAAATCCACTGACATAGTTGATGATCCTACCAGTGTCAAATCTACGGACACAGTTGATGATCCTACCGGTAACAAATCTACCGACACAGTTGATGATCCTACCGGTGACAAATCTACTGAAGCAGTTGATGGTCCTAACGGTAACAAATCCACTGACACAGTTGATGATCCTACCAATTACAAATCCACTGACACAGTTGATTATCCTACCAGTGACAAATCTACTGAGACAGCTGATGATCCCGTGGATGATAAAACAGTTACAAGAAATGAACTCGAAAGCAATAATCCAGATGAACACTTAGAAGAAGTTGTTCCTAGTGGAATACAAAATGAACATACTGAACATGACGATGGAAGCAAAAAGGTAGATCCTTTTAAAATATTTCCCACTAATGAAGTTTAATATCTCTAAATATCTTTCTATAAAGAGTACCCGTGAAATGAAATTTATGTATATTTGAATACTTTCACCAAGGACTTGCTGTCAACTTTTAATAAACACGCTTTTTACTGACTTTTTAATGTCGAAATGCATACTCGAAACTGAAAGTGAGGCTATAATAATTCACGTGGGTTCGTAGAAGGCGGATGAATTATTAAGAAAAAAAATTGTCGGAATTTCTTCTAAGGGGGCTGGTTAGAAGCGAAGAAATTTCTTCACAATGTGCCCAATTTCTAAAGTAAAGTTGACTAACAGTTTTACATAAAAAGCTAATCGGACTTTCTGTATAACTTTCATTTACAACTGATTAAAGTGATCAACATTCTTTATATCTACTTAAAATATTTCTAAAAAACAAATTATTCTTACTCCGGACAGAATATCGAAAGCTTTATTCAACCACAAAAACAAATATCTATTTAAATCTATTTACATATCACCATCATAAAGTATTTTTATGTCATAAACGTTGGCCAGATGTCAAAGCACAGATGAACGGTGTATGTGTCTTTAGAATTGAACTTTACTTTTCATTTACAAAACTTGGCAAGAAGAGCATTGTTTTTGCTTTCCTCAGTTCAATTTCTAATATAACCATCCTGCTAAATGACTTGCATTTCTATAAAAAATATGGCAATAACAGTAATTCTTTGTATTTGCTAATAAAATACTTTTACTTGAAATCTAGAGGTAAATTCCTTCACCGCCAGAATTTGTTTATATATTCTTAGCCTCTTTTTAACATCTTTTTGCGACCACTCGTCTACGTCGGTCATCTTCTATCCCGCCCAAATAACATAGGAAAAACACTGTATAAGACGGCCACCGGCCAATATTATATAGAACCGTCAGGAAATATACCTGGATAAGAGATTTCCAACAACATCTTTTTTTATAGGGAATATTATTTTCACATTAATCTTATAAACATTTTTTATCAAAAGAAAAATCTTTATAGTTCAAAACAATTATGAAAACTTTCATACAGTAAGTGTTTTGTATTTAAAACTGGCCGCCTTATACAGGTTTGACTGTATATGTAAAATATTTGTAACAAATTCAAAAGAAAAAACCGAGATGAAGAGTATGCATTTTGCCAAACTGTTATTAAGAATAGAACCTTATCTAGTTTTATACAGAAAAATTAATTTTAATAGCGACAAGTTACTTGAAAAAGTGCGATTACCTCTTTATAAAAAGTGGGCTTACCTCTTGCCTCTTTCTCTCTCTTTGAAGATACTTGTGTCTTTCTGAAGATAATGATTTCTTATCCCTCTGCAATGCCTGCTACTTAATATCTAGTATTAAGTCTTAATATTTCTAGTTTACTTCTTGCTTCTCTATCATAATGTTGATCTAAGCTTGAATATGAAGATAATCACAACGCTATAGAAGTCCTTATATTGGCATCTCTAGCATATACTTACCTGTGCAATTTGTAAGCTTTGAAAACTACAGGAATTTACTGTGACGGCTATTGAAAAATATAATGATTGTGTATTTTTAAAAGTGACTTTTCAGCATAAAATGAATAAAAAAATCTTGTGCTGTGAGGGTAAGTGTTGTTAGGGTAAGACCTAGTTATTATCAAACTTGAGAAAATCTTCATGAAGAGTTGACAATGTCTTATTTGCCGAACTTAAAATTTAGATGCTTACATTCTGAACAAATAACAGTCTCTTATATTTCTAGAGAAATATTTACCTAATCTCAATGATTATATTTTACATTTCACAATAAATCAAGACAATTAACTGTCAATAGTAATTTATAACTAGACAATGAAACTGTTCTTGCTTTACCAGCATTATACTCTCCTTATTTCAATTTTCATTATAATAGTTAAATGAAAAACAAAACACCACCTGCGAGCTGATTAACAATGCCTCTGATACAGATGAGCCGAGTCATTACAACGAAAAAGATGTGTTTATTTCAAAATCTAAAACTAAACTTAATCAAGAATTATCAGGTTATCCAAAAAGAAAATGGTCTCCAAAAAGAGATGCATTCATTTTTTCAAAATATATTAGTTACTTGTAAGTTAAGTTTTTATAGTTAGTAGGTTGGCTGTATTTCTTTTATATTTACTTTTTCATACTATCTATGTTTTACTTGAAGCTATAGTATGTGTAGCATGATATTCATATAGTTATATATATCTTTTAGCTGGAAAACTGGTTTGTTTGTGAAGGGATCTAAAGTTACACTAGAGGAAGATGATATTGAAGGTATTATGCCCAACGAATGTCTGCATCCACTTACAGAAAAACTGGAAAGGTTAATATATATATTTTTTTAATTCTAAGCGATATCAGGGCCCTTTTAATGCATCTATTTTTATTTGTAGAAACTGGCGTTATGCAGCATATAGTAAAGATGGTAGCATCAAAGAAGAAACCAGTTTAAACTCTGTTCTATTGAAAACGTTTGGCTGGGAATTCTTCTTTCTGGGAATCTTGCCATTTTTAAATGTAAGGTTTTAAATGTAAAATGTTTTGCCCTAATGTAATCAAGTTTCTTTGGTTTACGTTTTTAAGTAAGTAGTAATGTTGAGGTGTGTGGGCATATGTTAGATAGTTTAGAGTGTTATTTTGGTAGTCAGAATAAAGATGTATGTGGAAATTGTGTGTGATATGTTAGAATCAGCAGGTGTTAAATGCTTTATTTAAAATATTGTAGCTAAAGTTTTATGTCAATACATTTTTAAAAAAATTTATTTAACAAATCTGATGACGTTGCAGGAAGTATTCAAAATTGTGCAGCCACTTTTGGTTGGGTTATTAGTTGAATACTTTACAGTTGGTTCTTCAATGGGACAAGGTAAAGCAGTGGGTTTTGCTTTAGCCATTTCGTTATCGTATTTTATCGGGAGTTGGATAAATAATGCATATAATAATGAAAAACGTTTGTTTGGTGTGAGGTTACGAATTGCGTTGACCGGATTGGTGTACAAAAAGGTACTTTAATTTTGTTTCGTTTTTGTCACAGCTATTCCATGTTTCTTACCTAAACTAATAAAGCAATATTTTCCAAATAGATTTTGGTGGCTACGCCTCAAGCATTAAGTCGCATCACCACCGGTTATATTATGAACCTTATTTCGACAGACTGTCAAAGAATTGAGTTGGTGATTATTTATTTTTTGCTTATTTTGTATCGTAAGTATTAAAAAGCTGTATACATGCATTACTGTATCAAGTTCATGCTTCATAATTGAAATACTTAGTATGAGGTGACTCAACCATTACGTATTAGCTTATATTTATTGATATTTATTTGATCGATCAGGCTGCTTTACTCGCTCACTTCGTTGTTATTGGTCCAATTGAGTTTGTGTTGATGTCATATTTATTATACAAAGAGCTTGGCCCATCTTCTTTAGCCGGTATATCAATGCTGTTACTACTCTCCCCTACGCAGATCGCAATGGCTAAAGCGCATTCATGGTGTCGGTAAGGTGTTTACAGCAGCGTTTATGTAGTAGCTATTTAGTTGATTAATCAGTGATCGTTTGGCAAAGACAACTTTTGTATTTTATTGTTTAGAAAAAAAGTTATGAAATGGAGAGATCAAAGAGTTGGTTTGATGAATGAAATCATATCTGGGATGAAAGTAATCAAATTATATACATGGGAAAATATATTTACTAAACAAGTTAATAAAGTGAGAAGGTAGCTATTTTATGCCTAATACATTTGTGTTAGTAATAATTCTCTGTCTAGCTTATGTAGGTCTGAAAATAGTTTTAATACTTTTTTTTTCAAAATAATTTGATGTTTTGATTAAGAAAGGAGATGACATCAATCAAACAGTTGTCATGGTTCCGATCCTTCATAATGAGCTTCTTTATGAGTTCTGGTTCATTAGTTAGCTTTGTTACATTCACCGCTTATGTTCTGGCTGGAAATCAGTTAACCGCGAAAAAAGTGTTTACTGTACTTGGTTTGTTCAACGTAGCACGCATGATGTTTCTAATGGGTTTCCCTGTTGGTGTTATGTTTCTAATGGAGTCTGTTATTGCATCCAATAGGATCAAGGTTGGTATAAATAAAAGCAATTTCTTACTCATTGTTTCCTTAATTTCTGAGAAATTTTGCGATTTAACTTTCCTAGCCCATTCACAATTTTCTTTTTTAAATCTCATTTTTATTTAGAAGTTTCTTATTGAAGATGAGATCAAGAAAAGCAGGTCTGAAAATGTTTTACAACCAAAATATGGCAACACAGAAATTAAAGTTGAAAATTTATCTGCATCATGGAGTGAGGTATGCATAATTCTTACTCAAAATAAAAGTAACAAGTTTAAGTTCAAATAAACCAAGTCAAGGTAATAGTAATGGGTTTATTTACAGTATTATCTCGATAATTCAAACTTGCAAGAAGTTACAGGGAGCATTAGCAATAAAGATATTTATAAAAAATATGCAAAGTATAAAATTGGACTTCCTATGTGTTATGAAGCAAGTTTGAATTCACAAATGAGTGAATATACTAAAGTTCAAGTTATCGAGTATCTAATATATCTAGAGTAGACTGTATGATGTGGTGCATGACATCTGCTGACTATGACATTTTTATGTTTTTTTAAAGGACGATGCAGAATCACTAAAAGGCATTTCCCTAACAGTAAAACATGTAAGTCCGTTTTAATACCCTTATGATACTTTTGTGCAACAACTTCTTTATGTAACAATTTTTCGTAACAATTAAATTTAAAATTTTTTTTTGATTATTACTTTAGAATGAACTTGTAGCAGTTGTGGGTTCAGTTGGTAGCGGAAAAGTAAGTTAAAATATACAACTGTAAAGTGTGTTGTAAACTTAAATATGAACAATTGGTACTATATATGTGTTACTTGAATAGTTCAAGTGAAACAATTGAAACAAAATCACTCAAGTGAAACAAAACCTACTGTTGATATGATTTATAATTTATCGCCAAAATGAAACATTCGTATTCGTGTTCGTAAATTTGTTCGTATTATCTTATATAGTTATATAGAATTTTAAATTAAAAATTTGACTAATTTTATATAGTAGCTCTTCCACTTTTGATTATACTTTTAATCTTTTTATTACGGGTTAGCATCTAGTATACTCGACGATATATTACAATAAGATATTCTTCTTGTTCAGTCCTCGTTACTTATGGCGATTCTTGGTGAATTAAGAGCCTCCAAAGGGAATGTAAGTGTCAAAGGCAAAGTAGCTTTTGTTTCACAAGAACCCTGGCTTATAAGTGGTACCATAAGAAGTAATATTACATTTGGGAATGAATTTGACAAAGATCGTTTTAACAAAATTTTGACCGTGTGCGGTTTAGTAAAGGTATTTTGAAATTATCTTCTAATATATTTTTGTTGAAGCATAACAATATTTCCATTGATATTGTTGTTGTTATTGGACTCTTGTTGTTCTTAGGACTTAGAGTTACTGCCTCTTGGTGATAAAACGTTGGTTGGAGAACGCGGGGTGACGCTAAGTGGAGGTCAAAAGGCTCGAGTTAATCTTGCTCGGTTAGAATTGTTTTGTTTTAAAGTTAATGATTTATTAGTTTTGTTCAAGTTGCCAAATTGTTTTCAACATTTAGAGCAGTTTACTCTGATGCCGATATTTATTTATTCGACGATCCGTTGAGTGCTGTAGATGCTCAAGTTGGACGCCATTTATACGATGAGTAAGCAAAATATGTCCCTATTTGTTGTGCGACGTGTTGGACTAATATGTTGGACCCTAGATTATTAAAGTAAAACTCTTGTAGTAGTCTAACAGCTTCTTTAGTAGAACAATATGTTGAATAACGCTTTCTGCTAAATTAACTACAATCTCGGACAATATGAATAATAACCTGCTTCCACTATGACATTTATACTTGAGTAATTTCACTAATCAAAAGTCTTCCCTCATCCTCCAATTACAAAGTTGTAAAATTGTTCACATTGCAATCTCAATTGTTTTGTCTAGATTGGAGATTGCATTGCCTAAATTTATATATCTATGCTCAATACAAAATAATCCGAGTTTAAAAAATTTATAACATAGCGTATTCATTTTCTCATCTTAGATATAGATTTCATGTTTAGTTTACTCTGTTGAATTGATTGTTTTTCTTACAGATGCATTAATGGCTATTTATCCAATACAACGAGGGTGCTAGTTACTCATCAACTGCAGTACCTATCAAATGTTAATAACATAATAGCACTCAATGGTGTAAGTTAATCTTTCAAGATCTATTATAAACATATTGTATGTAAGAAAAAATAAGTTTTGTAATAATTTATATTTCAGGGTCAATGCGTTGGTCAAGGTTCTTTAGAAGTTTTAGGTTTGGACAATTTAAACATTGACCAACATGCAGTTCAATACGATGATACAGACCCAATAGACTCCTTACTATATAAAAGAACACTGTCTGCATTATCAAGCACAAGCAGCCACAATAATATGTATAAATCATCTCCAGAGAACATCTCATCTGGTTTAAACTTAACAGAGCATGCTATGTTTGTAAGTCTACATGAAACTCATTTTCAGTAAATGTTGTAGCAATTAGTTGCATTGTTAAAATCACTTTCATGTAGGAATCACAAGAAGAGTCGGATCAAATCGACAGAGAAACGAAACAAGAAGGGTCTATAACTGGCGAAGTATATAAAAGATTCTTCCTCGCTGGTTATAGCGTTGTTGTTTGGATATTAGTAACGTTTCTGTTCATGTTAAGTCAAGTTGTTTATGTGATGGCAGATTGGTGGCTGTCTTATTGGTAAGTCAATGTTTTATTAAAAATAAAACATTGTTTAACTAGCTCTTATACTTTGAACACTTGAGCTCACCTATATTATAGGAGCAGTCAAGAAGAAACTCATTCATCTTCTTCCGAACGTCATCGAGATTTGGGAATTTATGCTTTGTTAACAGTTTTGACTGTTGTCCTTGGTTTTACCCGTGCGCTTGTTTCCTTTCACGTAATTTTAAAAGCGACAGAAAACATTCATATGAGCATGTTTACTGCGTTAATGAGAGCACCCATGTATTTCTTTGACACCAACTCCATAGGTAAGTTGCTGCGACTTAAAGCTTTACGCATTTGGCATTAGATACATTGCACGAAAGTAAATAGCCATTCAAAGGTTGCATTAACATTCAGTTTAACATTACCACTGCAGTTAAACATTACCACTTCAGTTATAACTTTACCACTTCAGTTATAACTTTACCACTTCAGTTTACTTATTCATTTCTACAAATTTTCATAGGTCGAATTATAAACCGATTTTCCAAAGACACTTCATTGATTGATGATATGATATCATTCTCTCTTTTCGAAGTTGCAGCTGTAAGTGTACTTTATATTGCTGCTGCCATTTCATACATAAAGAACCTTTCATTACGTTTGCACGTTCACCAACATTAGAGGCTTTGTCTACTATTTTTAGCATATCAGAAGTTTGTATTTATGTGTTCTAACAAAATGGTAATATCAATCCTATTTCTTTATGTATGTTGAACTAAATAATTTGTATATCAGAAAGCTTTCTGGTTTGTGGAGTAATAATAACAGAATCAGTCAGTACCTTTTTAAAGGGTGGTCTAATGATGGTGGTCAATTTATTTAGGGTGTTTTTATGATACTATCAGTACTTATACTAGTTACAGCAAACATGGCCATCATATTGGCTTTGATTTTACCTGTAGTTGTGATTGGGACTTGGACGCGTTTCTATTACATTAAGACAGCTAGGGAAGTGAAACGGATTGAAAATGTGGGTGCGTAATCTTTTTATATTCATAAAATGTTTTTAGTCATTTATAACCAAACTACAAGCAATATACAAGCTACTTTTATATTTAATATATTGGTCACAAAGTTTGGTTGTTCATTTGTTTCCAAGCAATCATGCTACTGGTGTAACTTGACCGAAACTTTGACTTTGAATCTTTGTGTTTAATTCAGCAAGGTCGCCAGTTTACGGTCATTTATCTACAACTATACTCGGTATAGCATCTATAAGGTCGTACAGGATTCAAGAGAAGTTTTTCGATATTCTGGCTGACTTGCAAGATGCTCATTCTCAAGCCCATATTTCATATGTGACGTGCGGTTCCTGGTTACAATTTAACTTGGATTTGTTATGTGGCCTATTTATTACTTTTTCTTGTATAGTTCCAATTATATTCGCTGATCGTAAGTATTTTTTTTAAGTTCATCTATAATGCTAGTGTACTTTGTCGATCCTTAGTGTGATTTCGTAATGTCGTCAATTATATCGTAAATATAAAATATAGCGTAAATATAAAATATAGCGTAAATATAAAATATAGCATAAATATAAAATATATCGTAAATATAAAATATATCGTAAATATAAAATATATCGTAAATATAAAATATATCGTAAATATAAAATATAGCATAAATATAAAATATAGCGTAAATATAAAATATATCGTAAATATAAAATATAGCGTAAATATATAATATAGCATAAATATACAATATATCGTAAATATAAAATATATCGTAAATATATAATATAGCGTAAATATAAAATATAGCGTAAATATAAAATATATCGTAAATATAAAATATAGCGTAAAAGAAAATATAGCGTAAATATAAAATATATCATAAATATAAAATATATCGTAAATATAAAATATATCGTAAATATAAAATATATCGTAAATATAAAATAAAGCGTAAATATAAAAATATCGTAAATATAAAATAAAGCGTAACTATATAATATAGCGTAAATATAAAATATATCGTAAATATAAAATAAAGCGTAACTATATAATATAGCGTAAATATAAAATATAGCGTAAATATAAAATATAGCGTAAAAGAAAATATATCGTAAATATAAAATATAGCGTAACTATATAATATAGCGTAAATATAAAATATATCTTAAATATAAAATAAAGCGTAACTATATAATATATCGTAAATATAAAATATATCGTAAATATAAAATAAAGCGTAACTATATAATATAGCGTAAATATAAAATATAGCGTAA